>OMNN01094384.1:0-18695 GCA_900302755.1 Chromis chromis | reverse complement strand
GGTTATAATGAGGGGTGAGAGAGAAAAAACAAATAAACAAACAAATACATAGATAAATGGTGATGTGATCATAATTGTGTGTATAACCCAATATAATAACTAATGTAATATTTATATGACAAAGCATAATGTAACATAATGTGACACTACATAATATGAAACAATATAAAGCAATGTGTTATAAAAAATATATTATAAAATAATACTATAGTACAGTATAATATAAGATAGTATGATATCACTTATTATAATATAATACAATATAACATAACATGAACTTAAGTGGGTGTCATTGTGTTGATTGCAGAGACGGAGATTAACTTTATAATTTAGGGGTATAATTCATGCAGAGTTCACTTCATGCTGCAGGAGGGTGCAGTTCTGAGTGTTTATCCAACAGTAGTGTAGCGGAAGATGTAGTTGTTGTAGAAAACGTTCGATCCTTATTGGTTTTTTGTTGGTGCGTGGGATGAAGAGCAGTCTGAGGGGGTCTGCAGGTGGAAAAAAAGGGTGTGAGCATTGCAGAAATGTAATCTTGAGCCAGACCCTGCAGTGCTTTAAAATCGAAACAATGGATCTTAAAGTCAGTTCTGGTAACCGGTGAAGAGAAGCCTGTACTGGGAAGATGTGGTCTCTCTTCTTGATACCAGTGAGGAGTCTTGATGCTGTGTTTTGAAAGAGCTGCAGGCAAAATAAGGCTGACTGACTGATGCCTACATAGAGAGTCACAGGAGCTGAGGCAAGTGGAAATAAAGCATGAACTGTAGTCAGCTGTGTGGGGGAAATGTCAGATCACTATCTTTTCTAAAAATTGTGTTCTTTACTCATGAAAATAGTTTGTAATCCAATTTTAAGAGCCACACACACAATGCAGAATGAAAACTTAAGCTTCAGTCATGTTTCTGTGCAGTAATTTGTGTGGGAGTTAAAGATTACTGCTACATCCCCAGCTTTAGAGCCATTATGGTAAGAGGAGTTACTTACATGACTTAATTTTCCACCATTAGAAGAATTATGTGACGACTCAGATCCATCATGTAGCACATTAGCATCATTGTCCTTCATATTTTTGCTTTGTTGAGTCATTCATGTGACTTGAATCAGGATTAATTAGGAATCTTTCAATGAAAGTGATGTAAATGACAAGATTACAGAGCCGTACATTAATAGGATTTAATATCGCGTATGAAATTAGATTCACAGCGGGTCACACAGCCTTGCCAACATTCACAAAATGCAGCATAATCACTGTTTGTATATTGTGTTTTTTTTTAAATGTCACATTTTCATAATACTTACAATCACCAGAGAGAGAATATAACTACCAAGTCATGTAATTGTCATTTACTGCATGTAAAGATGGACGAACTCTCCGTGTCGTCACATACAGTTTCTGTAAAGAGCCGATTTGAAGCTCAGAGTCGTAATTGATGCCTTAATTTTGCATAACTTTGAACCTCAATACAATTTAAATGGTTGACTTATATAAACATTTATGCCTTAAACAAGTGTCATGAATGGGGAACATGGGGAACCAAAACCGTTTTTGTACCAGGCTGTAAATATGTTTATTTCTGCTTTAAAGTTGGGCTTTTTTACACTGAGGTCTATGAGGATTGACTCACTTGTGGAGTCAGCCTCTAGTGGCCATTTGTGGAACTGCAACTTTTGATGTTTCTACACTGGCTTCATTTTTCATTCCTTAGTTTTTACCGCTTGGTAACTAAATCACAGCTGAGAGTACAGGCTGGTAGATACCACAATATTTCAGACTTCTGCACACTCAGAGCCGGCCCTACCCAATGTTTTATATGGCGCCTCCCTCCATCGGCAACTTGCATATGCTTACAAAAGAAATCGAATAGTATTGTTTTATAGTAATAGTAATTGGGCATTGCTTTACATTTGAATCAATGTGAGCTTTTCCATTTTAAGAGTTAATAGTAATAACTACCTTTAATATAATTATATTCAAGGTTAATTTTCCTGATTTTGTGGCGCCCCCTGGAGGCCACGGCTCCCTTAGCATTTGTCTATATTGCTTAACGGGCCAGCCGGCTCTGCACACACTGCCTCAGGAAATAGATGTGGAAAGAGTTATTTTGGTTTAGATACTACAGTATCGATTTTTTATTTAATACATATGTTTTGGCTTTGTCCCAAAATACAGCAGCATTGGGAGGGTATTTGTGAAGCACTTTCTTGTGTACTTGGTGTAAATATAACATTAAATCCCTTTTTGCTGCTTTTCGGGGTCTACACAGACTACCTGCTGGGTGTTGGAAGCTCATTGCCTTTTCAACTCTGTTAGCGCGACGCTTGATCCTCTTGAAATGGAAGGATGCTGCCCCGCCTACTGTTTCACATTGGGTGAAAGATGTATTATATCATCTTGAACTGGAGAAAATTAGATTAGTGTTGAGGGGTTCTGAAAAGAAATTTTATCAGGTGTGGGGGCCTTTTCTGACTTTTTTTAACCAACCATTGACAAAGGTACAAGAGTGAATTGTTATTCAGTATTCTGGCTGATTTACTCACTGAGGGTCTATATATATTTGTGTTTTACAGATTGCTTTTCTTATAAGTGACAGTGGGGGCAAGGAGTTTGTTTTTCTATGGGGTGGAGTTTTTTTCTGTCTTTTCTATATATCATTTTTTTTTTTTTTTTTTTTTTTCTTGAAAAATTGTTGTTTTTTGTACACTTCTGTCCAAACATTATAAAAATATTAAACACTAGATACTACAGTATAACACCGGGGCAGACGTCATGTACAGGCAGGTATAACAGCACAAACCTCTTAAAATGAAAGTGAGATTTCATGGAACATTAGTTTGCATAGTTTATATTTAACTGCTTCCTTAGGAGTATTTCAGCTCCTAGGATACCTAAAACTGAATGTGCCCTTTTGTCTTTAGTTGTAATTATCATGCATTTTCCTAGTAAACATTTGCGGCTCCCTGCTGTGTGTGATATTTAAATCATGTGCAGGCCATGTGCTGCAGCGATCATCTCCACTGCTGCCCTAGCAACACAATATGTGACTTGGAGCGTGGCGTCTGCAGGTCTGGTGGGAGTCACGTGCCAATGATGAGGAAGATCGCTGCTGCACCCAATGACAGTGAGCGCTTTAACTGATTCATTTACGTCTTGATGATAGAATTTAAAGCCCAGTTGATGTTTGGAAAGAAGTGAAAGTATCGATCAGTGTTTCTTCTTGTGTCAGTTGTGTGTCCAGACCAGAAATCGGTGTGTCCTGATCAGACCACCTGCTGCCAGATGACCACTGGAACATATGGCTGCTGTCCGATGCCCAACGTAAGTAAAGCCAACCTGAAGCGGCCTTTAAGAATCAGAGACGCCCCAGGATGCAGCAGACAAGAGACACACTAAAGATAAAGATCAACTTTATTCATCCCGAAGGAAATTATTTTGCCAGAGTACAGTTAAAGTAAACAAAGGTTAGTGAAAAATTACAGTGTTTGTAGTAATCCAAAAAAATTAAAGTAAAATAAAGATAAGAATACAAGTACAAAAATGAAGAGAAGAATAGTGCATTAATAAAATAATACAATAAGTACAGTAATTCGGTAAATTAAAGATTTTGACATATTGATGTGTTGAATTTAATCAGCAAAAGCATCTGCCGTTTTGTTTGTAGTATATTTAAAGGAAAAAAAACTCATTAGTAATTCTAGTGTAGTTATTGCACCAGGTAAGGATTGCACATGTTATTGTAAGTAAGTAAAAAAAAAAAGCTTAAAAGCTTTTGTATTCTTTAAACTTGGACAACATATTGAGATTTGACATTTTCTCAGGCGACGAAGGAAGCATTTCAGAGATGCGACGATCCTACATCCTATTTTCTTTGCGTATTATCACAGTAGAATTCACATCTTCGGGTTTTGGGCTTTACTTTGTACTGTGGAGACTTCTGATGAGTGTTTTTCAGTGTTGTCTAACATTTAATAGAACAAACTATTAGTCGAGAAAATAATCTTGCGCTGTATCGTCCACCTACCTTATGTGTATATGAGGTGTCAATAACTCTAGTAGTCTTTTGCACTAAGCTTTGATTTGCATCTATAGCTGTTTTGTGTGTGAAAGTACATTGAGAGCAAAGAAAACACTGGAGTCAAATTCCTTGTATGTGTTCACATACTTTGTCCAACAAAGCAGATTCTGATTACGTTTAGATTGTATTGTCCTGAAATCTGATCAGAATGTGTGTCAGAAAAACCTCCACAGTCGATCTGGTTGCTCAGATCACACTGCAGTTTGCACGTGTTTAACATGCGAGTCATGGTACAGGAGCCAAATAGTCCATGAGCCAGACCACCAATCATAATATAAAAGGTGGGCAAATTCTTGTTGCTAGTTGCTTTTTCCTATATATGTCTACATTATTTATTGGCATGATAGCTCATTGCAGACTGGTAGCTTAGTGATGGTTATCATGCATTGAATATATGGACCCCTGTAGCGGAAACCCATTGACTGTATATGGTGCCTGTTTGGTGCTATGGTGTTTGTTGACTACTTGTTGACTACTCAGGCTGTCTAAATCAATCCAATACATTCTTAAGATATTTAAGAACTGAAAAAATGGTATAATTGGCTACCCAGATAAAATATGAGGCTGCTACAACCTTCTTTTTTAACATTTTGCATAGGCAGAAATTACAATTACATTTTTCTCTTCTGTATCTATTCACACCAGAGTAATTACATAATATTTACCTTCTTTTAGATGTGTGATATGTGTATGGTGTTTCGGGTGGAATGTCCATAAAAAGGCAAGAAAAGTTTATTTATATCAAGATCCCAGTGGAACATCGGGTAATCACTGCACCTATCCAAGAAATATGGCAAATGATCTGTTTTAAAACTAAAACACTTTGTTTTACAGATACAAATGTGAGAACAGATACAAATATCACTTTATTTAGTGAGGTTTAGAGGAGGGAAAAGGCAGATTTTGTTACCTTTGGACAGAGTTCGGGCTAGTAGTTTCCTCATTTATACTGATTGGGTCAGAAGGTATACTTTGGTACATAAATATTGAATCAGAAATAAAACAAGAATCAAAAAGAAACTGCATGTTTGGCTTACAATTATCAGTGATGAATGATATTTTGGTTTATAATTTGTGCACTTTTTCTGCTCAATTTTCTGGATAATTTGTAGGTATAAACACAAAACGTTCCTTGTGCACAAGTTTCACACGGTGAATATCTTACAAATCTGCATAATTAATGAAAAATACACAAGATTAAGGTTTCTGTTACAGCATTTAGGCTCATTTGAATCATTTACAGAGCCGACATCACCTCTCTGCTCACTCTTATCCTCCTTCACGAGTCACTAGCTCACCTCCTGCTGCTCGCACCGACATTACCTCCCACTATCAGCAGCACCCACTCACCACATACTGAAAGCTGATAGTAAATATTTGGGTTATTCCAGCAGTAACCACAGTCCAATCCCCCCCCCAGTATGATAACATAATGCCGGAAAATGCTTATCATAGGGTCTCCAAGTGGCTCACCCAGCCTGTGCCAAACCCACACTCAAACATACGCAGGGGAAAAAAATTAAATATACAACCAACACGAAGCTTTCAAAGAGCTTTTCTGCTGACTGGACAACTTCATGACTATCAACTGTCATAAAAGGTGAGAAAGGGCCTGAGAAGGAGACACTTCCCACTCATCTCTGCTGCCAGTGCATGCTAATGAGGACGGGAGTTCATTTAGTCGACAAATAACCTCATCAATCAAAACACAGTAAATAAACCCAAGCGAGCTGGAATCAGTGCATCAGTATGTGGATGGTGTTGCACGAGCTGACAGGGATTAAAGAGGGAAAAAGTTCAGTGAAAGAAGATGTCTGCTGCAGACAGAGAGCAAGACAAAACTAAAGAAAGAAAATTGCAAAATATCAGAAGAATTCCAGGAGAAAAAAAAGTGTTTTGATAGCGGATGTCATGGCCAGTCATATTATTTTTATTTCCTGCCATCAAAAGCACACAAATAAGACAAGCAGCCGCCACATGTCATAAAAATGATTTTAGCAAGCAATTATACAATTACACAACCCCAAAGGCCATTATGGATAAATGGTTTTCATGGCCTTTTACTGGAGGCCAAGCAGCAACAACTTATGGCTGCAATGTCCAATCTCAAACCTTAAAAACCTTAAAAATGTCACTAAAAATGCCCTTAGTGAAAGCAAAAATGGCTCCACCATTGGCTCCCCATGTCATCCTTTAATTTAGTGTTTTTTATGTCAGTACAAGAAGTTTTCACTCTCACGCAAAAGCAATCCCAAAACTTATTTACTTAGGCCCCGTCCACATGAAGACGAACCCAGGCCTAAACGCACAAATAGTTCATCAAACTCATGTATCATCCACACCAAGCCGGCGTTTTGGGGTCTGAAAACGATCATTTCTGAAACTAGGTCCCAGAGTGGAAAGATTTAAAAACGGTGGTTTTGTGGCTCCGTGTTTGCGCTGTATCCAAATCTTTTCTGAAACGCTTGCGTCATAGATCCACCTCTCGATAAATGCGCCAAACTCAGAAAAGGACTACAACTATGGCGCCGTACAGTGTTGCGTGTGTACTGCTGAAGCTAGTCACCCTATTATCGCTATTACAGCAAAATATACTTCTTCTGCATTATCACCGTGTTCACCAAACAAATATGGAAAGCACAATACGCCACTTCATGTTCTATGTTTACATCGTATACAGATTTCTGCGCATGCCTGAAGTCCCGCCGCCAGTTTCCGTTACGCCGTCACAGCGCCACCAACAGGCCTGGCATGTGTTTTACATCGTTTTCAGGCGTATCAAGTGAATTCGTGTGGACGGTCACATTTACTGAACGTTTTTGAAACTATTAGCGTTTTGGCTTCATGTGGATGGGGCCTTATTTGTAAGTTCAGTTCTTTAACAAATGAGTACAAATGTTGCTTTTTTTTAAATCTTGGAAGTTAATACATTACATTTAGTGAGTATAAGCCACACTAAAGCCAACCTGCTTACATTACTTTCACACGACCTCATCTAAAACCTGCAATCATTTCAGACTGACAACTCTAATCGCAGGAGGGGAAAATGACTATCATTTGTGCGTTAGTCTCAGGTGATTGTATGCAGGAAAAGCACTCGGAAAACAAGATATACTGAAGAAACAAAGACTTGATGAAGAGTGCAAAATGATGTCTAGTGATAATTCATGCCATATAATTTACACAGTATAAGAAAATCCCACTTGATGAGGTGCCATCTAAGCTATATGTAATCTTACACCGCTTGCTTTTTAAATGCTTTTCTCTTAAAAGAAAGTATGATTGGATTTCAGTTCTGTCCCGTTCTAGATTTCAAAGCAGTAAAATGATGGCAAACCCTTCATTCCTCCTCCTCTGCTTCCATTTTTTTAAGTGAGAAAGGCAAGATGAAAATCAATGTGACCAAGCATGGAGAGCAATTATAGTTGAAGAAGTGACAACAAATAAAACACCTCTTTTTCAAAGCAAAGGACATGCCTAATTTCCACGAAATACCCAGAACGCTGAAATTCTTCTGGGGAAGCAAAACCAGGACAGTAGTCATAGTCACTGCCACCGACGCCAACCGGAAACTGGACGCCTAAAGATAGATTTCTTTTTAAATCTGGAGGAAAGCGCTCCGTGAATGGTTTTAATTGGGGGTACACAGCGTAGACCTGCCATTAAGCCCTGCTGATCCCCTCCAGCCAGAAATCCCTCTCAGTGACCTCACTTATTCCCAGTTCATGCCGTCTGAAATGGGCTTAGTGCAGCCACAGCCGGGGATAATTCACAGTAGGCTCCGGCAGATAGGTGTGTGGTCTCCTCAGAAGGCTGCTGAGATATAGCGCTGCAGCGACACTGACCCAGTCCTCAGGCGGACATCCTCATACATCATGTCAGAGTGAAATAACCTCCACACACATACATCCTCACCCAATCCTCCACATGAAGGCTATCGTAAATATAATAGATACGTACAGACGTATGAGAAACGGGGCAGAAGGGGTTAAAAGTGAAGCTTTTATGTAATTAACCCCCGATAGCTGAGCCGGTGTAATGGAGACGTCCAGATATGACTCATGTCGCTAATGAAACTTTTAACTGCTCCGTAACAATAAGGTCAAAATCCACTGACCTCTCAGTCATCAACAATGAATGCGCTGTAAAGAAACCTGCTGCTCTCTCACTGAGCAAACCACATACTCTCACTCTCCTCCTCCAGAGAAGTCTTCATGCTGGGTCAGAGGTCAGAGGCTACAACAGCGAAGAAACCGCTCCGTTTCAATCCGCCTCGAGACCGATGGCTAGATCTCGAAGTAGAGGAGGAGGAGGAGGAGAGAGAGAGAAAGGACATATAGAGTTAGAAGTAATGAAGAGTTTTCCAGTCCGGTCAGATGTGAGCCTGCGGCTGCTCCTCCTCTGGCTGCTGTGGTCAGATGCTATTAAGGAGCCATAAGAGAGACGGATGGCCGCTGACAGGCTGAAGAAAGACCCGAGCATATTTATCTGGGTTTCTCTGACGTCTTGGTGTTTTAGGAAGGTGGTGGAGGAGGAGGTGGTGGTGGTGGTGGGGGCGGGTTGCACGGCTAAAATTTATGCCGGATCCCTAGTTCATGACCTCCCTCCCTTCTCGACAAGCGGGTCCTTGTGTTGCCTCTAATTTGACAGCCCTATTCCCTCCCCCCCCTTAGTCTTTGGCTGCGCTTTGAGCTTTTCTTTCTGTTGTTATTTCAGTAGTACTATTACAACAGAGAACCGACAAAACATATACTTAACTTGTCACGATTATGAGGCTTTCACAGCTACTATCGAGTAGAAAAAGGCTGAAAATTGTGAAAAGAGCAGTTTGATTAAGATTGCAGAGAGGTTCCCTGGTAAAGAGAGAAAGAGAAATTCTCCATGTATAATTTATAGCAGCTTCATGCCATTGGAAAAGAAAACAAAAAAACTCAAATAGCATACCAATTAAGTTATTTTCTCCGGTTTTTGGACGACTGGTGATTATTTGGGATAGAGGAGGTGCAGGGAGGCCTGTTGTGGTTTGGCTTGGAGGCCCACATCAGGCCCAGGGCTGGAGATCCTCTTGCTTTGGTCCTCATGACTCCGGTTACGCTGCCTCGCTTCCTGCGTCGCTTATTCTAGGACTTGCTTTAGCGTCTGTTTGTTGTGTTTCTGGGTGTGTGTGTGTTGCTCGTATATCTTCTAACGAGTACGTGCAAAGAAGTGCTGAAGCGGACGCATATTTTTCTGTCCATACACAGATTTGCAACAAGTGTCGATCAATTATTATTTGCACGTCCATTAAATTCCCTCTTCGGCTGACTGACTGACAGTGACTGACAGTTACTGCCTCTGTTCCTAACACATCTGGGCAAACCAGATGTGCTAAAACCCTGACATATGGTACCCAAGAGCAAATCAAAAGATTAAGAATGATCTACAACAAGTGCTAAATCATGTCCTGGTGGGATTCAACACAATCATCATTTACATTTTAGTCATTCCTGCGCTAGCTGTGAAAAGGGAGCAGATGAGAGAAATATTGAATTCCATTTGGAACGAAGGAGAGACGAGCTGAGAGCTGAAAGAACACAGAGGACAGTCTGCGATGTAGAGCTGGGAATACCTGCATCCACCTTTTAAATTCAACCCGAGCAAAGGGACAGATACGCTTTGTTGTTTTCAGCCTTTCCTATTCGAGGGCCAACCTGCTCGCTTTCCTGGAAAAAGACTGCCGTAGGGGAAAGCGACAGACTGCCGCCCCACGTGACGCGTGGCAGCACCATTTGGCGGCTGGCACTGCCAATCTGGGAGCCGTCACGGGACCCACCTTGAGAAAGAAGTCACCCGCAGTGTGGCACAGATGGGATGCCATTGAGCTGGCACACTCCCTTAGTTCATTGATTCATGTTGACCTCGTGATATTTTTACAGCAGAAGGGGGATTAAACTATAATTCATTCAGAAGAAATCTTTCATATTCTCAGCACATAAAGCTGAAGCTCTTCAATTCTTTTTTTTCTGCCAAAAGTGAGAACAAATGTCTTGCTCTGACTGCTGGGAACTGTTCTGCTATGAACTGCATGCAGTATAGATGCAATTTGACTTGGGGAAGATGCATTTGAAGAAACTACTGAATTGATTCCAGATCTGTGTTGCATCATGTACAGGATGGAGGTTGTTGCTTCCCCTTCCAACGCAGTTATTTTTGGGACACGGACGTTTCACACACAAGGTGCCTGAGTTCATATTGCACAAAGCTGCTGGGAGCCAAAACAGGATGAAGCTTCTCCTTTCCCAAAAAGCAGATGCCAAAAAAGAAACAGATGAGAGTGAAACATGGCACGCATTCTGACAGCTACAGAGGTCAGCTCTATAAATCAGGGATGGACTCGGCTTGAAATGCCAGCACAGTGGAACATAAGGTCCAACCTTACCCTAAATGTGGCTTTTAGACAAATCGCAACTTTGTAATTAGATGATGGGGAGTGGTAAACTTCAGGTTTCAGAGCTTTGGAGGAAAGTCTTGTTGTTGCCGTCAGCAACAGCTTGAGGTGTCCATGGCTGAGGTAATTACTGCAGCTATGTTAATCAGTCTCCAGTAGAGAAGTGAGTCCGACCAGGCAGCTGCTCGATTGTAAGGGAAGGCCGTTGCTGAAAAGAGCGTGCATGCAGGAATCCTTGAGGATAAATTAGCATGAAAAAATACATCGGTATTTTCAGAAGCCGGACAAACCCCCATACCACAGCAACATCGGAATTTCTAACTGTAAAAATACATTTTGATTCAATTTGCACAGCAGCTTCTGTTTAAACACCACTCAAAGCTCTTTTTTTTTTTTTTTTTGCAAGCGGTTAGGTGAATAATTAATCAAAGTGAAATTTAAATTCAGGATAGGCATCAGGCTATTTTTGCACTTGCCTAACAAGGATACATGATGCAGCCGCGTTCGGTCCAAGCTCTGAGAAGTGAGAACTGAATGAAAATGGTGAGCTGTAAGAGAAAGGCCGATGGACTCCAACATCACACATCCATCAGGATCGGTATCCCTCAGTGAAGTCCAGCTTCATTCCTGGGATAAGGTCTGGAAAAATCATGATCTTCCCAATGTCAGGTTTTCATGGATGAGGAATGGTGTATCGGGATTTCAATTTATTATAATTTGGTCTTTTATATAATAGTTCTTAACTACTTACTACTGTGAAAAAGCAAAACATACAGAGTTCAACTGGTCACCGCTACAGCGTAACCACTACCTTCATCCACTTTGCACGGCAACAGAAAATGAGCAGCGACTAATCATTTTAAAGTGTTTTCCTGAGAGGAAAAGGTGGTCAAAGAAGCGGGAGGTTAAAGGGAGTGAGTGCAGGAAACTGGCCGACCGCAGCCCTGTCCACCCTCTGATTTATCCGCCTCTCCTTTCTGCAGGGCTATTAAGGGTAAGACAATATTTTCATATTGTTTTATTAAACACTATGTGGCCTTATTTATTGCTGTCTCCCCAGACAGCTATAGCATACCTGCAGCGGCAGTTTGCACAGCCCCTGACTGGACTGAAAAGGCCCATTGAAGCTCCATTAGGTGAAATATGGAGCTGTCACAGAGGGTGCCCCCCCACAGAAGGACACTGCACGCAACGCTGTGAGTGTGTGTGTGTGCTAGATAAATGACCAAATGTGATTCTTAGCTATGTGTTATATTGTCTTTCTTCCCATGAGAGCGTTGTGTCGGGTTACGACAAGTGTGTTTTTGCACTTTGGGTTCTTGCTTTTGTACGTGTCAGTACTTGTGTTATTCTACCAGCTTACTGTACTGGTGTCTGTGGAGCGTGTGCACATGTGGCCAGATGTGTGAGTGTGCAAATTAGTCACTAAGCTCATCAGAAGCTGGATGCTCCCAGTAGCAGCTTTGTTTAGATGGTCATAAGCACAGAAGACCTTACAGGGTGCTGATGCTTCTCTGCCTGTCTGAGCATCTATCAGGCGTGTCGGCATGAATCACACTCTCCTCGTCTCTCTCGCTGCCTCTGGACAGCCACACAAACACACACAAATTAACATCCTGATGTGCCAGAGCCCAAACAATCTGTGGCCACCCAGGACCTTCATTCTCAGCACAACATCTGCTAGCTGATGGAGAGTCGGGATCATGTGACAGTGTGTCTGATTCTCTAAGGCCTGTTCAACTCAGTTTAAGGCGGAGCACAGACTCATAGTTGGTGTAGTGATTTATAATTCACTTATTGGCCCGGAACGCTCAGTCAGAACTGCTTGTCAGAATGTGGAGAACTTCAGTAACCTCTTCTTTACACATCTTTTCAATATCAGATTGTTGGGGCGGGGGATATTTCTTCTAGATATAAGATCTAGCATTGATGTTGGTCAGCTATGCAGAGATATTTAAATGATATTGTGCCCCCAGAAGTTCCAGGAGGTGGGGTACTTGCACAGATTTGAAATTTGGTAACAAGAAAATGGTACTGGACTCAGCATTGGGATAGGAAAGTTAGATCAGTGCATTAACATCATGAATAAACTACATGGGAATCCAAAAAAGCGTGTGCAGAACAATTAAATCAACTTCTTTATGTTATGACTATATATAAAAAGATATCAGTGATAAAAGAAAAACAGCATAAAGTGACCCAAGCCTCCAGAGCAACTTTGGTGCTCCTCGTCATAAGCTGCATGTCTAAAGAAATCTAAAGAAAATTTGAAACAAGCTTTTGAAATTTTGCCAAACTTTGAAAAAGAGTTAGACTTGTGGGCGGCTGTGGCTCAGGTGGTAGAGCGGGTTGTCCACTGATGGCAAGGTTGGCGGTTCAATCCCCGGTCCCCCCCACATGCCGAAGTGTCCTTGGGCAAGACACTAAACCCGAAGTTGCTCCCAATGGCAGATTAGCGCCTTGCATGGAAGTCTGTCGCCATTGGTGTGTGAATGTGTGTGTGAATGGGTGAAAGAGAAATACATTGTAAAGCGCTTTGGATAAAAGCGCTATATAAGTGCAGACCATTTTTACAATTTACTTGTTTACATTAACTGCTTTGGAGTAAATAAACTAGGCTGTGTAGTGTCGTCAAAAGGGGGTGGTATAGGCTGGAAACAATACCAGTTTGCCAACTGCTACAAAATCTTAAAGAACACAACTTTGTCCATCTACAAAAGAAAAATGGAAGAGTTTTTAGGAATTGTGTTCAACTGGAAAAGTTGTAATTATGCCTTCATTTCAGCGTGTATTGATCGTATTTCATGATGTCCGTAGATGTAGACAATGAAAGAAGCAAAAGCAGTTCAGCAACGTGAGGCAAATGTTCACTATATGCAAGAACTTTTTTTGAGAAAGGTGTTTCTATCTCCCATTATACACAATACCCTTTTTTTTGAACACTCAAATAACTACCTCAAGCAAGTTGAAATGTATTTTTGCAAAACTGGGTACATTTTGATCCATTTTGCTGTTTCTATTCTCTGTTTCTAATGCGGTACTTCCAAATGCGCATAACTATACATTATGGAAATACAGCTATAGATTATCCATGTCTGTGAAGTGCACTATTAGGATGAAGACCACTTTTCCAATAGATATGGCTTCACTTGGTGTTTGGATCGCGTTGGTGGAAAATGCTGTCCAACATGTTGCTCCAAAATCTATATTCAGTTGAGCTGAGATCTGTTGAATGTCAAAGTCAGAGCATATGATTCACAACATGTTCATGCTTGGGCCTATGTGCCTCAATCTGATATGTTTGCCTACTCATTTATTCTGGGTTTGCTTTTTTATTTGTGGTCTATCTTTATTCAGCAGAACATCACATGAATGTGGGGAGTTAAGAATTGTTCCTAAAGAATCAAGATAGACACTGAAACCTTTACATTCAACACTCTGGTGGCCTCAGCAGCTAAAGTGATCGAATCTGCATGAAGACAACTTCTGAGCGTCTTTTATTCTAATCGTCTGTTATTCAAACATCATCCCATCGTGCCTAGATATGCTGCAGACCTTTGGCAGACCCTCGGACTCACATGTCGATCTCAAGACCCGCAAAAAGATCCTGCAGCTAAGTGAGACTGAGACAAGATGAGTGACTGGAAGAAAATTACAACCCATAAAGATATATGTGATATCACATAACAGACGTCTGGTTTGGACTGACATCTGAATGTTTGAAAATGAAAAAATAAATTCCTCCGCTGAGGGTTAAAATGCCATGAGAACGAACATTGGAAACATGTGTGGTCCCAGGGCGAATCAACCCTCTAACCCTGGCAGCGAACGCACCACTCCATGGGTTTTTATAGAGGGAACCAAACTATTCCAACAACTAGTACGAGTGTGAAGAGGTAGCGTGCAGACAACGCTCCCAGTGTGAACGGACTTGTATCTGTCAGCCAGCTGAATCAACAGGAGTGTTTACTGTTGTTCTGATGAGACAGTTCCAGTAGAAGGAAAGGAAGAAAAAAAAAAGAATTACTACCAAATCAACCATTCACAGCAGCAGTGTGAGAGGCTTTAGAGAGCTCATATGAGATCAAAGAACAGGGAGTCGGTGGGGATTGTTGATACTCATTAGAAAGCTGGAGATGAAAAAGAAGGATGGATGGAGGCAGTGGAAGATGGACCAAACTACGTACGTCAATAACAGGCAGAAAATAATAGAGAGGACGGATCAGCTTTCTATGTGAAATGTATGTGAAAGGGAGTGAAAGCTGTGTTCTGAACCATTGTGTTCTATCAAAAACACAAATGGCTGTGTATATGCAAAAATACACAGACACGTACAACTAGGTTTAGTAACTTAAGAGAACATAACACTGACTTAACTAACCTTAACCACAACATGTCTAGCACTCAACCAAATCATAACCTTACTCTAACTAGAACCCAACCAATACTGGATTTTTTGGAGTAAATGCTCACACCGATTTTTCAGCAGTAAAACAAAAGACAATCAAAAAATGATATTGACGCATTGGTCAATGTTCTTTATATGCATCTACACCGATCAGGCATAACATTATGACCCCCTGCCAATATTGTGTTGGTCCCCCTTAGAGGTCAAAAATGCTCTGAACCATTGGGCATGGACCAGAGGACCTCTCAGGGTGTCCTATGGGGTCTGGAACCAGGACGTTGGCAGTGGATCCTTTGGGTACTCTGGCTTGTGCAGTGGGGCTTCTGTCAATCCAACTTGTTCCACTGCATCCTGTTGCTTGATCAGAATGGGGTCTAGGAAGTTTGGAGGTCAAATCAACATCTTGGGCCATTGTCATGTTCCTCAAGATGTTCCTGATTGGTTGATGTTTTTGCCATGTTTATTTGGGTGTCTAAGTCTCATCAACACGGATGTTAAAATCCAAGGTTTTCCAGCAGAACACCACATAGTACCAACATGATCAATGTTATTCACTTCACCTGTCAGTCGTCATAATGTTGTGGCTGATCGGTGTATGTCGAAAAGAGAAAATAATGAGGTCAGTATTTATTAACTTTCCAGCAATCTACTTCACAAACTAACTGTGAAGACACCACTCTACTCCGTAACACCATCTTTTAAGCTGTGAAAGGTGCTCTGCTACATGTGCTGCAGAGTCAGAGTTGCTCTACTGGACAAACATTTCTAAATCATCATAAGCATCTTTTTGTGCATTATGTTTTTATATTGACGCAAATCATGCAACATGCATGCCGATACCAATGTCTATGATAGGCCAATACCGGCCAATAAGACTTGCTGTCTGATAGATCACTTGGACTCTACCTCTAGTCTTATCCAAAAAAGACCTGCCTCTTAAATTTACAATGATTTACTTTAACGATTTATTTTTTTCAAAAAGGCAGACATCCAATAAATTGTGACCCAACAATCTGACTAACAAAAGTACTACATAGTATACAACTCTATACCAACATACTAGAACACTAAATCTAAATGTACTTTCCACCAGTGTCTCTCTTCTGCACATCCTCCCATGCACACATAAACTCCAAAGCTCTTCTCCCGAGTCTACGATGTAAATGTCTACAGTGTTTGACATGCGAGGCAGATTAGGTGGGATGTGATGGGAAAAGCGGGCGAGACATAAAAAACAAAACAAAAGAGACTGTAAGATAGTAGTAAGTATTGAAGGGAGCTGGGGGGGTGGTGAAGTGGGGAGCTTGTCTCACTTTGGCCCTGTCTCTACATATCAAGAGATGCAGACAGTAGGGCAACAGGGGAAGCAATAACCCTGTCAGAACCACTAACTCTCATCTGGTCAAAGGATGGAGCAAGGGGGGGAAAACATTTGGATGTGGAAAATGAAATCCTCTGTGACACAGGGTATCTTCACGTCTCAGGGGGCCATGGTAGCACCTTTAAATACCGCAAGGAATGGAAGTTAAAGCTAATTTAACGATCGAAACTATTTGAAAAGGCTTGCAAATGCTAGTTGAAGTTGTGACGCGAGAAGAGAAATAAGAAAGTTGCCTAAAGCAGTGAAGTACTTCCATCTGTTCTTTCCATTTCTCCACTGAGTGACTGCTTCACTCATAAGAATGCATGGACCCAAGTAAAGGACTTTGAGTCTGGAAGAGGCTCAAAGTCTGGTAGATAAGAGCTGCTTTTTTCCATCTAGCTGCTTGCTTCCATGTTTGATCCTCTTTCCAGTCTTCTCTGCCTGTCTTATTTTCCCTCAGTCTAACACATCCTCTGCACTGCACACTCGACTACACACATGCACAAAAATAAATGCCAACGCGGCTCACCTTCATGCTGCCCACAGGTGATGCGCGCATGGCATTTTGTCAAAATGACAGCTGAAGAAAGCCATCATAAACTCTTTCTGACAGAGGCAGCCAGTCCCATGGCTCAACATTCGATACACTAGGCTGGATCACATTGCGATTTTTTTTATACTCTGTCAGTCTGTCCAGAATTCTGCTGTGATTGCAGCAAAGGCTGAGAAAGTGTTGATTGTCAGCCGGCGTGTTGCATGCATTAATGCTAAATCATGCAAGTTTATGTATTTATGTTGCTGTCTGGTGTTGTGTCATCTCATCTCACGAGGACGGGCACCATCAGATTTAGTGGGTTCATTTCATTCTACATGTTGTGTTGCAATCTGGTCCACTCGAGCTACTGTCTCTTCTGCTATGATGGATTTGTCCTTGATGCCTGCGTAATGCTAGGACTGAGAATTGCACTTCAAGATGCAACTCTTTCTTTTTCAGTCTACTAAACCTGACCCAAAGCCTTTGTAAGTAGAAGCTGCATCACCAATAGAATATTTACCTTGAGAACAAACATAAGCATTTACTATCTTTAGCTTCAGTTGCATCTAGAGGCTATGTTCAGTTTTCCCTGATACTAACAATACATCTAACAGTTTCACACATCTGCAAATGATGCTATCAACAAATGATTTCTTACAAGTGGTGGAGATAAAAGTGGAAAATCTGTTGCGAAGGTGGTGTTAGAGGAATGCCTTAGGGAATTTAAATCAAAGGTGGCTGTCCACTGGGACCTCTGTGTGTGTTTAGATGTTTGATTCCATCTTTAAGTTGATCTGTTCTTTAGATTATTCCAGATTTTATGTCTACAGATAACATTTTGACCTCAGGGGTGTGGTGGATTAGCTAGATTCTCCTTTTCCAAGTAGTGCGGATGTGCTCTAACCATAACACTAATCAGATTTTCAATTCTGGGAATGTGATGATACTAATTCTAGGAAGATAGGAATATGAAATTCAATTAGAATTATTTTCATGTAATATATGAGGCCAGGGAATGCTGTGGCACTGCAAGCAACATCAGTGACTTTCTGTGATGTAATGCAACTGAATTTATAATATACTGATATTGAAGAAGAAGCTATTAAATATGGATCAGTGGCATCATGGCCAATTCCTAATCTGCTTAATGAGGTCAGTATTAGTACAGTATTTGCACCGCATTGATTTGGAGCTGCTTTAAAACAGACTGGACACAACAACTGACTGATGACTGGCCAGCATACAGGCTAAATGACTTGCAAGGATTCAATTTGCTCCATTAACTCTCAGATCCTCCTTAATCCTTCTCACTCTGGAGGATATTCCCTCAATCACTCTTTTTCACGGAGTCATTTTAGGGTTGCACAACTAATAATTCATTATTCATGATTTGAGCTTTCCACAATTAAATTAACATGATCGACTGCAATGCTGACTTTTAAAATGCTCCACTCGTAGAAAACAGTCTATGTATGATTAAATATTTTGGTTTCATTTCGGGTAAATCTCACATTAGAATATCTTATTTCACTATTTTCAAAGTAATTTTTGGTCACCACCTGTCTGAGCTGCTACTGCAGTACCTCAATGGAGACTAGAGGCACCTCTGTGCACGTCCGCCCAGCTAGCTTCTACTGTAGCTTGTACATAATTCATTTGTGGAACATCAGTAAACTGTAGTGTCCATCGATACACAGCTATTCAGTGAGTTTTGTGTATAACTTAGGGGTTTTTTTGCCTCTAGGAGATGCTTTGAATTCGAGTGAGGTAAAAACTTTGTCTTATTTTGATAGTAAATAATCTAACCTTTATTGATCCCTTTGGGGAAATTCCTTCTCTGCAACTATTCAAAGTTAACCTTAACTATACATACTAGGAGCAGTGGGCAG
>OMNN01094382.1:0-11820 GCA_900302755.1 Chromis chromis | reverse complement strand
TTTGTTTGCTTGCTTGGAAATAAATTAACCAAAACGGAACACAATAATTTTGGATGGACAATGACTCTTTTGCATGCGTAAACCACATACTCATGGTGCATCAGTGGCCCTTCTGATTATAGTTTAAGTTAAGTTTATTTTTGAGACAAATGGCCACTACACCGTACAAAGCATGACCTCAAAGCCGAGGCACCATCACACCTCTAGTTCTGACACCTTTCCATTATAGATCGGACCACACAGGCCAGACAACACTCATGACCCTGTCACCGGTTCAACAGTTGTCCTCCCTTGGACCGCTGCATCATGAGACACTCCACAAGATCTGCCATTTTGGAGATACTCTGACTCTCGTCATCACAATTATGTCCTTATCAAAGTCACTCAGATCCTTGCACTGCCCGTTTTCCCTACTTCAAAACAACAACTACAAGTACTGACTGTTTACTTGCTGCCCAATTCATCCCACCCCTTGACGAATGCCAATGTAATAAGACAATCAGAGCTCTTCACTCCACCTGTCAGTGGTTTAATAATGTGGCAGATCGGTGTACATACTGATTAGATCTACAGCCAATTACTTAATATGCTTTTTAAGGTCAACAATAATGACAAACTGCTCCTCACACATTACCACGGCCTTAAATCACATCTAAAAACTGCTTATTTATTATTTTAGTACACACTACGCTGTGTATTCATTAACCAGGTTGATGGCAGGTCCAATCCAGTATGTAAAACTCCCACAATTCTTTTCTGTCTTTAACTTACAACCCGACCTTTGGACGGTTGTTACTTTTTGGCCAGCCAGCAAAACTGAATGGACTTGTCCTGAAATACCTCGTTGTGTGATTCACTTTAGGCTGGAAGTTGCCATATAAAGTTAAGTTGAACATAAACCTCTTTACCTCAGACACCTGAGGAGTGTATGACCACCGTAAAGCCACGTGATGACGAGTGGGTAATCATTTCTGTAGTTTATGGCCTGTAGAGGCAACTACACAATAAAGGAAGTAAAAACAGAAAAAGTAATACATATGTGCGCCCCGATAGCCTAGCGGTTATGTCGCGTGACCCAGAGGCGTAGCGGCTGTGCCGGGTTCGAGTCCAACTTCGGCCATTTACCGCATGTCCTTCCCCACTCTCTCCTGTTTCCGACTCTATCCACTGTCCTGTCCTCTCATGAAAAGGCCAAAACTAAATCTTTAAAAATAAATAAATACATGTTTTCTTGCATGAGAATTCAGTTTTTCCTCATTTCTTACCCAGGATATCATCTCATTACCTCACATCCCAACACCCAGGATGGGAACCGCTGCTCTGTCAGCATCTTATGAAGACAGAAAACTATTTCTGCTGACTACAGACGACGATGATGCATATAGACAGTTGGTGGGGCGCTAAAAAGCAGCAATACATTGAAAAAAATCATGAAGAACATTTCTAGATTTTGGGGGCAGTGGTGGCCTAGTGGTTTGTGAAGCAAACTTGTAACCTGTTGGTCGCCGATTCGAGTCCCTGGACTGGCAAGAGGTTGAGGTGGGAAAGTGAGAGCGACCGCTTGTCCCAGTCACCACCACTGTGAGCCCTTGAGCAAGACCCTTAACCCCTGACTGCTCCCCGGGCGCTGCACCGCGGCAGTCCACTGCTCCGTATAGTTAAGGTTAACTTTGAATAGGATGGGTCAATGCAGAGAAGGAATTTCCCCAAAGGGATCAATAAAGGTTAGATTATTATTATTAGGCGTGTAAACAATGTAGGTATTAAAGAATGTTTCATGAATTAGAAAACACATTCCAAATGTAAAAAAAACTTAGAATACAATTATTCGTTTACAAACACGGGCGAAGTGGAGTGTGACATCAGAGTTGGTAGGTCCGCGTACTAGAAACCTCTGCGATGCTCAGCGGCGCCTGGCGGGGCGCGACGACTATTGGAATATCAAAATTATTATCCGAATACCACCGCAACAACCAAATATTCGGATATTCGAATATTCGGGACCAGCCCTACTGCACATATTCCTCTATTTTGCATACTTACTTATATATATCATACTTCACTCACAGGTTTATTGTATATTGTTAAAATGTTTTTTATAGTAGATTGTTTATCTTTTCTGTATTGGGTATATTGGGTTTTTTTTTTGTTGCTTTTTTTTAATCTTTTTGCTGCTGTAACAAGTGAATTTCCCTCTTGTGGGATTATTAAAGTATATTCTAATCTAACCTAAAGATCACATAAGACCAAAAACAAAGCAAATTCTGAAAAAATCTGATCAATTAATCGATTTCTAAAATATTTGCTCAACTCCACTCAACTCAAACTTTATTTATAGAGCACATTTAAAACAACCATGTTTGACCAAAGTGCTGTACAGATTAAAATTAAAAGTGACCCATAAAATGCAGCATAATACATAAAATAAATATAAAAACACATAAATACAGCACTATAAACTAGAGTAAAATACAGTAGAATAGAGTAGATTAAAATAAAAATCAAATTAAATTAAAAAAGAAAATATTTGCTGGATCTAACTCAGCTTAAACAGACAAAAAGTGTAATTTAGTGACAAAACCCTTAAATAAACTACCCACATCATCTCGAAGGCACACAAGAAAACACAAATCTGAGACGACTCTGTGTACAGTGGCGACTAGTGTCATCCAACAGGAATCACATTCATCAAATCATACAATTAATTGCATCTATTTACCAATTAGTGCTACTCTGGAAACAGGACAAACACATCCAGCAAACCCACTGAACTGCGCTGCATTTCAAAAAGACACACTATACAGCCAAGTATCACACATACTCATCTCCCCCGAGCAGCAGACACACAAACACGTATTCACACATAAAAACAGGCAAAACCTCAAAAAATAAAAAAAATCTCCAGCTTTTGCCCCATCACTGCAACAATGTGGGAGTATTTTTAGTCAGCCTTCCTCGCAGAAACCTAGCTAGGTTATAATTACTGAGCGCTTTGTGACTGCCATGTGACAGAAGTACTATTGGTAGAGCACTGGAGATCCAAATATAGTCTCCGTACCAGGCGAGAAAAAAAAAAAAAAAAAGAACAAGGGTCCTGGATCCAGGAAAAAATGCAGAAAAAGATAACATTGATTAGCGAGCGGCCGTCCTGATAATGCCTTATCAAAAGGTTTGGGTGCAGTTTTCAGAGGCTGTTCTGGTCGAGGGCTACAAATAGACGAGCCGGGTTTAAGGTCCGGGGAAATCTGCGGTTTGCGCTGCTTTCTTCAATTTCCTCCCAGAACAGTTCTCCGTTGGCATCCGACATCTTTGTGTGATGTGGTCGTTTGTTTGTCAAATTTGTGGATTTGAGGGATAAAAGGCCACCAGTTTGTTTTTAGTATGTGTACAGTACATACACGGCATGACATTTATGAACTTCTTACCACTTTCAAACCTTTTCACAACCATAAATCCATATTAAATCAGCTGTAGCGTTTAATCTATGCATGTATCCTCACACAGCGACCCCTCTTACGGAGAAGCCTTTTTATTGTTTCGTGACGGTTAGTTCTGAATTAGCAGGTCGACTATAAAAAGTTCACTACTATCTAGTCTATTGCAGTCCTACTGTTTCTCTCTTCAGAGTTGGGTTGTCTCTGTATTTAGCTTAAACACACTGTACTGGTGCTGCGGGCCAGTCTGTGTTGCTATGTATAGGCTTTGTTATGGACAGTATCACTTGACTTGGCCTGGTCTTTCTGTGTTGTTTGCCTCATCTTTCCATAAAACACAGACGCAATACACACACACACACACACACACAGCCTGAACCTCAACCACACACACCAATAGGTTGAGGGACAGTTGATGCAGGGGGGGGGGCCTCGGGCTTTCGGCCCCCACGTGGTCCGAGTCACATGTTGCTGCCCATTGAGCAGGAAAAGGGGGCAGAGGGAAGATGGTGGTAGCAGTGCAGAAGCAGGGGGTGTTAAAATGTTTTAAACTTACTTAGATATGCAGACTTAGGGGCAGAAGCTGAGGAGGATAGTGAGGGAAATGTCAGGCCTCCACCTTCAGCACCCTCTATACTTTCTACCCCCTACCCGAATCAGTGTCTGTATCCCCACCCCACTTTTCCCCCACAGACAAACCACCTTTAGTCAGTCTGTATTGTCAGTGAGAGGTACCAACACCTCGAACTCCAGACCACCTACAATCAGAGAATGCACCACTTTCACCACCTTCAAATTTCATCTTAAAACTGGTTCATGATCAACCAAACCTGCTCTCACAACTCGGTAAACTGTCTGTCAGATTTTCCACTCCTTTTACTCTGTTTACTTCCTTGATACTCTGTGGTACATGTTGCATAGACGTATATATACATATATTTGCTTTCATTGATTCCTGTATATGTGAATGGTGAGTCTCTTTATTGACATAATGCACTTTCCAAATAACTCACACACTGACAATACTCACCTTAACTTAAGCACTTGAACTGTAACACTTATATTCATGCCCTTTGTATTACTGTTTGACTGATTGTATTGTATTTATGTATTTAAACCTTGTGATTAATGTTTGTTTTGTGACCTGCCAAGGGACAACAGATGCAAATTAGCATTTTTGCTAACTCTGGCGCATTTACAATATGTAATTTTTTACATTTGTTCATCAATGTGCACTGTCCCTTCCAAATAAATAAATAATAACCTAAAAAAAATAAACTTTTCTTGGTGCAGTTGGTGAGAGGCAGGGGTAGGTGATGGTAGTGCTGTTTGTGGTGGTGTAGGCAAGACATACAAGTCTCTCTTGTCAATGTTTTAAGTGTTACCTTGTAATACTGCAGATGTTTCCTTGTTGTAAAGCACTTTGAGCTGCGAACATTGTATGAAGGGCGCTATACAAATAAAGTTATTATTATTAATATTCATCTTCATCCAGAACCAGAGCACTGATTTCTTGCACCATGAGGTCACAAGGAACCACAACAAGCAAATAAGCTAAAATACAAACAGAGCATCAAACAGAATAAAGCAGGTATCTGGGGAAGAGCTCAACAATTTAAACATTTAACTACACAACAAAAAGCCACTCAAAGATGGTAGAAAGTTCCTGGAATAAAGGCTAGTAAAAAGTCCCCTCTACCAGGATGGAAACCTTCACACCAACCAGCAGCACCCAGCCTCATGTGCTCATTTGATAATTGGGTTGACTTTTTACAAATAGCGGACCATCTTTAATTAGCAGTGCAGAGGATCCGATCAATAGTTTCCATATTTTGAGCCGCTCAGGCCAGCATAATGGACTTTCACTTTAGTCTCCAACTGGCTGGTGACAGCGCTTTAAACCTCAGTGCTGGACACGGCAGCAGCAGCATCGCACACAGCTGGGGAAGTTTTATTTAAACGTTTTCAGTCGGGGGATATGTGTACTTTATTTTAAGTACAATTGTGTTTCAGGTTTAGATAGAAGAGAACAATTTAAAGTTTACAATCCGTGACATTTAATTGAAGTAAAATAACCAGTTGAGTAACAATAAGCTCTGAAACAACATCCCGAGCCACCCGGTCAACTGTTGCAGAACAGCATTTGGCAGCTCAGCGTTCTCATGTGTGGCCATCAAACAGTGGAACATGTTACCAACAGAGCTGATCACATGTACAAACTGTCACACTATTTCACGTAAGGGCCAAACAATGGCTTCTTCTTCATCCTAGTGCGTCACCGGCGACACATTTGGGCTAGCGCACTTTGGAATACCGTAAATATGTCACCGTTTGTGCTATCGGAAAAAAAATCCAACGGCTTCTGAAAGCTGAGGCGTTGCGCTTTACAGCCAATATGGTGTCATTACGGTAATTTTACGGTAATTTCCTGGGGGGGCACGAATGAAATTACCGTAATGACTGTAATGGCAATGTCGTTGCGCTTTACAACCAATATGGTGTCATTACGGTAATTTCATTCGTGCCCCCCCAGGAATCCGCTGGATGAAATTACTGTAAAATTACCGTAATTACACTATATTGGCTGTAAAGCGCAACGAAAAAATGGGCACCAGCACTCACAGGACATTTTCTTACCATTTGTAATCAAAAAAAGAAAAAAAAAAGACCAGGTGGACATTTTGAGGCTCAGGTCTTAAAGGAGTTAAATCAAAGCTGCTCCCACAATGTAATATAATTGTGTGCATGTGAGAGTGTGTTTGCTGAGGAGTGTTTACGGACGAATGAATTTTATTAATTAATGTTTTTTACTAGTTTGCATCTATGTTTGTTAACATCAGCTTGCCTACAGGTGGAAATTAGCACTAGTGCTACAACCTACAATGCATCTTTCCTTTCTGAGGTTAATGTATATTGTACACTGTCCCTGTTCAAATAAATAAATAAATAAATGAAAAAATGAAATGAAGGTAGATTAAAAAGGGGAAAAAAAACTAACTTTAAGTAACTTAAACTTTAAAACTACAGTAAACTGATGATGATCTTGAGGTATTGCAAAAGCAGAAACGTCACAGTCACAACAAAAACACAAACTTATGAAATTAAAAGCAAATTAAATTACATAATTATTTTAATTTGTGGATTTACGGGTGCAGCAAACAACTATTTTCATCTCTTGCTTATTTTCCTACTGCTTTGGGGTATAAAATGTCGTAAAATAATTTCCAGGAGGTTGCAGATAGCTGGTTTTGTCTGATTAAGAGTACAAAACATACAACATCTACAAAAATCCACGACAGAGAGGAGCAGCAAATACTCTTATGTATGTTTCGTGAGCTGATGTGCTTGAAAAGTGACTAAAACCATCATTGACTGTTTGACTAATCATTTCAGCTCTACTGTAATCTGGTATCTATACTGCCACATCTGAATCTTTAACCTGAGAACTTTCCCTTCATGCTTCAGCTGTCCTCTCTTACCAAACCGGTCTCCTCACTAAACCAGCAGCAGCTCATCACATAACACGGACGGTCAGATGTATCGAGCTGGTACGAGCACACGGGGCCACGTGCGGCGGGACAAAGCGAAGGTGGAGCTTTGCAGGATCCCGGTCACCTGGTGGAAAGATCTGAGCCCGGGGTTCAACTCATCCATCCAAACAGGAACACTGTGCAGTTTGGGAGATGGATCTGAAACTAGACAAATCCATCAACGGCTCAGTGGGTACTTCCTAAATATAGGAGCAAGAACGGAGACACTCCTGAAAGTCAAACCAAATCTTGTGTAAACAAAAGTGCCTGCTCTATCTCAAGGCCGCCAATTCGCCTTCCAGGCACCGCATCAAGTCGTGGTTTTGAAAGGTGTTGTATAAAAATGTAAAATACATTGCAATGCCCTTTTGTCTCTGCTCAGTGTCTACGTGGACCATTACATTACCTCTGTTTAAAATAGACCCCAAACTCCAGCTACAGAGGGAACATGGGGACTCTGCCGGGCCTGAACCGTGTCCCATGCGGAGCTCCCAAATGCAGTCCTCACTGTGAAATCGACTTATAGGTTTCTCTAAATAATATTGAAGCCCGACGTCGATACACTATCTGTCAGCTACCGAATTAGTCTGTGCCAAAAATAGAAAACCCAAGTAAAAATAGTCTAATCAACAATATTGAGCAGGTTTCGGTTCTCTAGCCCGTAAACAACAGCCTCCATGTCAAATTAGTTGTTCCGATTGGAAGTCAACCGATGACCCAGTGAAAATGAGCTTTTCCTCTTTTGCCCCTGATCAAAAGTCAATAACTGGTGACTTATATCAGACGAGGGAGTCTACAGTATCAGTGCAGATTGCATAAGCATGAACTCGGCTGTACAGGCCGAACCACCTGGCGAGTAGAAGTCAGTCGTAACTGCACAGGAGGAACAAATCCTGCTACATACCAGAAGTTAAATCTCCTTTTTGCATCTAACTCTTCTACTTCTACTCCCCTACCCGAACCAGGGTTTGTATCCCATCCCTACTTTCATCTCTAACTCTTCTACCCGAACCAGGGTTTGTATCCCATCCCTACTTTCATCTCTAACCCTTCTACTTCTACTTCTACCCGAACCAGGGTTTGTATCCCATCCCTACTTTCATCTCTAACTCTTCTACTTCTACCCGAACCACGGTCTGTATCCCATCCCTACTTTCATCTTTAACCCTTCTACTTCTACCCCCTACCCGAACCAGGGTCTGTATCCCCACCCCGCTTTTCTTGGTGCAGTTGGTGAGAGGCAGAGGTAGGTGATGGTAGTACCGTTGTGGTGGTGAGGCAAGACATATAGGTCCTTCTTATTAATGTTTTAAGTGTAATTTTGTAATGTTTCCTTGTTGTAAAGTGCTCTGAGCTGCAAACCTAGTATGAAGGGCGCTATACAAATATTATTATTATTATTATTATTATTATCTTATTTGAAGACGTCAAACATGCAGCCTCTCCAGATGAAACCGAGCCGGAACTCCAGCCGTCCAGGCCTCTTGTGTGCCTGTTTGTGTAGTTCACAATCTGGCCTCGGGGTGGCATCCCTTCGCTCCTGCTGCACACATCCTCTTCCTCGCTGACCCTGCCTGGTTTTAGCAGCTGGGTTCCCATGGCAACCCCAGTCGGTCCATACCACTCCTCTCTCTCTCTCTCTCTCTGTGTGTCTCTCTATCCCCCCGTCTCTTCCTAAGCCAGGCTGCACTTGTATCCTTCCATTCCCAGACTCTCCCATACATCAACACAAAGCAGAACCATGCTCTGTGCTAGCTTTCTGCACTGTGTGTGTGTGTGTGTGTGTGTGTGTGTCACTGTGTGTGTGTGTGTGTGTGTGTGTGTGTGTGTTTGGTGGGAGGGCAAAGCAAATTTAGGCTTATGAAGACAGATTATTTTAGAGGGCCCACCGTCTCAAGCGCACAACTAAAAATAAGTCATGTAAAGGGGAGGAATGTAACGTGAAGTGTGTAGCATGTAAGGAGACACAGTTAATGGACGCAGCATCAGATGTGGTGGTGGTGCACCGATACCAGGATGGAGAATCGGTCCGATACTGTGATACACTTGATGCCACTTTACAGCAGTTAACCTCTTATTAGTTTAGCAGCTAGGCAGGTTTGGTGGTTTGGAAATGTTTTGTACTGAAGAAAAGTGGCATCAGTGCATCCAAACACACGTAAGTTAAGATCTAAGCATGGAGATAACTGATAAGGATGTTACAGAGTGGTCAAGAGGAGTCCAGTGAGATGGGTTATATGCAGGGGTGGAGAATTGCTGGTCCTCGAAAGTAAAGATCCAGCATGTTTTAGATGTTTCCCTCTTCCAGCACACCTGATTCAAATGGTCAGGACCGTTATCAGGCTTCTGCAGAGCTTGATGATGAGATGATCATTTGAATCAGGTGTGCTGGAAGAGGGAGACATCTGAAACATGCAGGATTTTTACTTTCGAGGACCAGAATTCTCCGCCCCTGGTTATATGCAGCCCATTGAGCACAATCTGCAAACTCTGTACAGTCTACATGCTAGTCCATACGACTTACTGAGGTACTTTCATCTGTCGTTTCCTGTGATATAAACAGTTCAGGGAGTGATTTGATGTTTTGGTGATCAGTACGATATCTGCACAGAGTAACAAGTGTGCAGTGTCATTGCTTTGCCAATGAACAAGCAGGAACAGGGTCAGAAAACCCACACGAGTACAGCACATTGGCTGAATCCAAATCTCCACCCTCTGGACTTGCAGACTGAGCCCTCGCAGACTTCAGGCGTACGTAATGTGACGTTTTCACCGTCATCACGTAAAGTCTGCAGCATTATGACTGGAGCTAACAGACAGGCTTGGAGTCCGTTTCACTCGTTTCATGTGTACGGTAATCACCGCAGCACTCGCCTACGTGAGTTTAATGTACCTAAGGGTTGGCTCATCTGTCCCTTCAAATAACAAGATATAAATCCCATTTATAGGCTTTTTTTGTGAGTGAACAAATCAACATTCATGCACATATAAATGTTTATTTACGGAGCCAGACTAATACTAAATAATTTGGGTATTGCTTACATTGGAGGACTTGCTAGGCTGCAATAATAAAATGGAAAAATTAAAACCTTCACGTCCGTATTGCAATGAAATGAATTGTGGGTAATCCAACTAGTGAAGTCTGCTGAAGTCAGCCCCCCAAGCAGACTTTCTGGAAGTCCGCAGAAAGTCTGCTTGAGGCCCCTTGTGGACTGGATGAACTGTGGATTTTTAGTTTTCTATTTAGTAAAAGTAGATCCTAAATGGATAAAATACACTGACGTCTCTTCACTACACAGCACTGAAATATGCTAAATGTAATGCTAAACATAGCTCGGCTTTGTTTAAAGTAACGATACATTTTGAATGTTTGTATTTAAACTTCAGGGATGTAAAACTCAGCAAAGTAAAAAAAAAAAAAGTTACTTATTTTGTCCATTAAACACCCAAAAAACCCAAATATATATTTAGTCTGCAGTCACAAAAACACAGGAAAAGCACCAAATCCACATAATTTAGAAAATAAAATGTTTAACAAATAAACAAAACTAAAATTATTTGTAAATTATTCAAATACTTCTACTAATAAAACAGTTGATCAGCTTTATATTCCAGTGTTAAGGAACAGACAGACAAACTAGGAAGTAACACACACATGTAACGCCTTTGTTTAACCTTCCGCAGCTGTAAAAGCACATCAGGTGTGGACTGGAATTACTTTTCTGAATAAATATTGCTTTAGAGTACAGTATCGCTCCGAAAAAACCACAACGGCAGAAGAAGAGGAGGAAGCGGATGTTCCCTGGCACGCCATATTCTTTACGTGCCGCCTCTTGTAGTATAATGGAGCTTTAAAATCCCAGGTTGAGAATGCCTACGACAATAAATCTCCCCAACCAAAAAACCGCCAAACCAGGAGCCAAGGTGTTTACTTAAGTGAGCCCCCCCCCCAGATCCACCTCCTTCAGCCGAGCCTGATGAAACACCCTCCGGCTCAAACTGTCAACAAACCGCCGTGACACAAAAAAATATAAAAGCTTTCTATTAATAGCTCCGAGCCCCCCCCCCTCTGACCACATTCCACAGGAGGTGAAAGTTGAAGCTTGTTTGACTAGTGGCCAAGGTGGAGGGAGACCTTTTGCCTGGGTGTGGCTGGACACCGCTAACCCTCCAGCCTCACTGCTAGCCGGGGGCCTGCGGGCTACAAAAACCTGAGCTGCAGCAAACACGACCAGACAAAAAACTCCCTAGCAGGCTTTGAAATCCCCATGTGACACAAAACATGCTAATGTCAATGCTAAACACACGTGGTCATGTGCTCTTTGATGGATTTTGCATGGCGTCGAGTCTGGCTGTTGCTCGCTCTGGTAGGCCGGGGGGAGAGCGTGGAGGAGCTGGGAGCCCCTGTCATGATTAGACAGCAAAATGTCTCCTTGCGTGTCAAAACCCCGCTTTGATCAATTCAGCTCCCCCTCTCTGTCTGTAGCAGTGGAAGAAATGGTTGAGCTGTGTGTGTGTGTGTGGAGAGTAGGGGGAGACAGAGCGAGCAGGAAGGGTGCATTCATACACTCACAATGATTTGTTTTATGTCGGGGCATTAAGAGAGGAGAAGGTATGGCCGGCCAGTGCACAGTCACTCTCGCGCACACACAGTCGCACACACAAAACCAACACAGAGGCGTTTTGTGTCTCACCTTCTGCTACTGACCTTCCCTTTGTTTACAGCGCATTGCCGGGATACTCCCTTTGATTCGGCTGCGCACACGTGACCCTAGCCAGTTTCTGCTCTGCAGTGCTGCTGCTAAAAATAGCCTCAGCTTGCCCTGGCTCCACAGCTAGTTTACATAAGCTCTAAG
>OMNN01094379.1:0-14170 GCA_900302755.1 Chromis chromis | reverse complement strand
AGATTTAGAGGGCAACTGTTTTTTTTTGTCACTGCGTTGCTGAAAAGTTACACCTCAGAGTTGTTCTGTTGGTTCAGCATGCAATCATCTGTGTGTGTGTGTGTGTGTGTGTGTGTGTGTGTGTGTGTGTGTGTGTGTGTGTGTGTGTGTGTGTGTGTGTGTGTGTGTGTGTGTGTGTGTGTGTGTGTGTGTGTGTGTGTGTGTGTGTGTGTGTGTGTGTGTGTGTGTGTTTATGCTTCATGTGGAAGAATAGTTTGGAGAACTGCCACCAAGACATGCATTTGCCTAGCCGACCTTTGCCATACGGGGTGAGAGCCAGAGTTAGGTATTACGTTTCAAAGGTTGACTGTTATGCCACAGAAAGAACAAGGTCATGGTCATATCAGGGGACATTGTTCAGCCGTAATTCTAACTCAAAGTGCTCTCTGTAAATGTATATTTCAAAATGCTAATTTGTGACACTGTCCTAAAAAATCCGTATTAGTTTTGCTGCATTTGCTCTATTGGAAAAAATATGCAGTGCCAAATTGATTCGACCTATGCCTACACCAAGAAAAAATTTACATTTGCTGTTTTAGCCTTCAGGGGAGCAAGTCTTTCCCATTGGAAACCCTTTGCTGCACAGGGAATGATGCATTTTACTTTTGTAGCAACAGCTACAGCAGTTTATTTCAAATAAATAGAGCAAGAATTGACAGTTTTCAGAGATACCATAAAAAAAAATGCCAGTCCAGTTTAATGCATGCTCCGTTGCACGTGTAAATCATAATAATGCACATGTTAAAAACATGTAAGTGTCTTTCTGTGTAAATTGCCATACTTAACAGGAAATATGCTGCACTCTCTCCTGAGGTCAAACTGAGCTCTTTTTCTGAGTCAAAATTTCTTCATAACAAGCAGTTTTTTTTCTGTCTTTTCAAAAAATCTGCTAAATCCACACTGTCCTGTTCAGGATGCCCGTTTTTGTTTATCATTCATCAGTAAGTCACAAGATTTGATTGCTAATTACAACAAAGCTTTGAATCAGCTTTTTTATATTCTGTGTGAGATGTTTTTCAGCAGCATATCTTGTGTGTTTGTGTTTTATAGTAAATTATTTAAACTACGTCCCTCTCCTCTACTTCGACAAGCTGTGTCTGGTCATTAAATTTCAACACAATTCTCAGGAATAAAACCTAAATTTTTAAATATGTATTATCTTTATGAGGGCAGATTACTATACAGTACAGTTAGGACATTTTGTTTTAGAAAAAAACATGTTCATATGGTCTCCCAGGTGTAATGCTATGTTTTATTATTTATGTTTCTCAAGCATGAAGATACTAGGCAACAGACGGACTGCTGAGATAAAATAAATCATGATCGACGAAGCATTCGCCCAACATTTCTTTTATTAACTCTTAGAAAAGTAACACTATTTGTGGCATTTCCAGTGTTCTGTGGGAGGGTGACATGTTTTTCTGCAGGCAGGGACTTTTCAGGTTTGCAGTGATATATGAGTCGACTTCTCTCCCTTGTGCGCCAGACCGGTCAATGAGTCCCAGCTTTGCTCAGGGGGACTTTGGCAGGCTTAACTGGTGATGGAGATGGTACATCTTCCTCTGCTTGGGGTTGTGTGTGTGACAAAGTTTGTGTGCCTTTGCGTGTAAGAGGTAATATATGCATTATAAACTGACTGATCACTGTGGTGAGCAGCTGTTAACAGCATTACGCACTGTGTATCTGTTTGCTTTGGATCATTGGGTGTTATTTTTCAGTCTCCCTGAAGTAAAATGTGCCCCCAGGTGAAGCTTTCTTACTGCATTCCGAACATACAGGCACATTTTCAAAGACACTTGAAGACACGCTTACACTCAGGAAACAACATGCTCTGGTATGTAGCAGTAGTCATGTAGTTGTACTTGTTAACAGACCTTTCAGAAATAGAAAGACTGATTGGAAAAAACGAAATCCCAAAAAGAAGGGATGAATTGGTATGTATCCATGGCAACAGCACCAGATATGGCGTTTTTAGAAAAGTGTGTGATGATTGCAAGGGAAGCCAAATGGAGTCCCTGTGGGGTTTACCTCTTTGTAGCTGTGGCCTTTATCTGAGAAAACCATTACTGACAATGTATGTGTGTCAGTGTCTGAGAGACAGTATGTATTTGATCTACTTCAGCATCGTACCATCAGTACTAATACATTATCAAAGTGCAGTGTGATCTCTTCCCTCCATATCTGATACTCAGTGCAGTTCTATTACTGCATGTGATGATTGTAGCCACAAACACACTAATATTGTTTATTGCTTCCCTCTGTGCTCTCTCTGTCTATAGAAAACGTGTTTTTGTGACACAAAACAATTTTCAGGCTGTATTTGCGCTTGGATTTTTAAAGAAAAATCAAGGTGTGGATAGAAAAAGTGAATTTGTACTTTAATGTTAGAATTATTCTGAAGTCTTTTCAGAGGTTGCACAATAGTATGATCTGATCCAATTCTGAAATGTTTTCAGAAATGTGAAAGCATTGTGTATCTTTTTTATTTTGGATGCTTGCTGCCTGACACTAGCAAAGAAGCTTCAGTATTGGAAATCATCTGAAGCCTGTTCAGTGTTCAGCACTGGCTAAATAATCTGTCGGGTACCTTACATTTTGGAAGTATTGGGTTTTCCCTGCATGTTTAATTTGATTACTTTGGGAAGAATTGGTCTCTTGCTTCTCTGAAAGAAATCCATACCTGTATTGATGAGAAGTCTCATTCTCTAGATACACTTTGGATCAACAGTCTAGTGCAGGGGTGGGCAATCCTGGTCCTCGACGGCCACTATCCTGCATTCAAATGATCAGCTCATCTTCAAGCTCTGCAGAAGCCTGATAATGATCCTGATCATTTGAATCAGGTGTGTTGGAAGAGGGAAACATCTAAAACATGCAGGATAGGGGCCCTCGAGGACCAGGAGTGCCCACCCCTGGTCTAGTGTGACTTTCTGGATAGTTACATTTCTTTCCTTTGACTATCTGTGTTATGGTCTTGTTTACTTTTCATGATCATACTAATGGTAATTGTTAATTAGGAAAGAATTTACTATGCTTTAGATTCTGTTGCATTGGTTTTACTTTAAAATTTAAAGTTAACCAATTATTAGCTTTGTGAACTCACAGATCTTTAATGAAAAATATTGGGTTATTAAGAAAAAACACATTCACATAAATATGTTGCTGCGTTTAATAGAGTAGCTTTAGCACATACAATGCCCCCGTTATTGTATCCATGTTTATATATACATATATATCCACTTATGGTAATGCAATGCACTTTGCATTTACCAGCTGCTTGTGTCCAGCAAAGTGCACATGCTCACTTATATTCACAGCAATTTCTAATCTGAATACATAATGCCTCCCCCACTGCTATATCTTTCTGTCTGTCAAACACACACAAACACACACATACACCATTGCAGTGGTTTTGTGTGTCAGCGTTGTGCTTTGCAGAAGGCATGGGCAAACTCACTGCTCCACTGTAATGCTAACAATGATAGAGTTAGTGGGAGAAGGCCAAGTGAGGGAACTTGTTTGTGTGTGTCTGCATGCGTGGGTAGGAGACTGACAGACAAAACATGCATCATCCCATCACCTTCCATGTTATCAGTGTCCATGAACACACTCATAAACACATGTATCATTAAAACAAGATTTTACTTATTTATTCCTGTACTCATTACCTTTTCAAGACATATCTCACACCTTTGCACACACCAGAACCCGTAACTGCATGCATAAAAGCACACACCCACCCACACACGCACATGCACACACATATACACACTCCTGCCTCTCATTGTGCTAGTGTAGCTAATAGGCTAGTATCATTAAAGCTCTTCAGACTAATTATCCCCCCTGATGAGCACCGAGTCTCAATGGGATGGCAGGGAGATATACAGCATGACTGACTTGGCCTATGCTGTTTGCAATGAGCCATTAGCCTTGTGCAGAGAAGCACACACACAGGCACAGGGATGCGCTAATGTAAGTCAGGCTATCATATTCATTTACATGTTTGTGAAGAAGACCTGTCAGTTGTTAGGAGGAAAAAATATATGATGGAGGAATGTGAATGTGAAAATGTGTGTGCGGTGGGCACTTTTTCTCAGTTTGTGGTTGTGTGTTTGAGTGCATGTTCACCACTTTTCCTCTCTCATGAGCCAGGTGCCACAGGGGAATGCTGGGAATGCGAGCTGGCGATGAGTGATGGTGACAGTTTGCCAGGGAAACAGAGCGATGGAGGGAGATGGGAAAAGGGAGGGAGAAGCCTTGCGTTTACTCCACAGATATTGTACCCACCACTGATAAGCTCTGTCACACCCCGGGAAAAAGATTTCCCCCTTTGGAACATCTTTCATTTTAATTCCCTCATTAATCAGTTTATGCCACGATGTTTGGGCAATTGAGGATGATATTGTTTTCAATGGGGGCCAGGCTTGCATACCTTAGTTATGAAAGCCAGAAGAGAGAAAAGAGATGGAAGGGAGGACCTTTAGAAACTAGGAAATAATTTATAGTATGTTAGTTTCAGGGAGTGTGGTGGGAGGGGAAGGAGTGATGGTTAACCATTAATAAAAGTGTAAGCATATAGCTAACTGGGCTAAGAGACACAAATCCACAGTGAGAGCTTAGGAAGGTGCATTTAACCTCTGTGTTTCTAGACAACAGGCAACCTTGCTTTTAAAGTTAGTTATGCCACAGGAACAAGAACATGTTTTCATTATTATTTTTCAAGTCTTGGAGATTGTGACATACTTTTGAAACATTACAAAAAGAAATACTGAGCGAAGGTTATGCAGATGACAACCGAAAACCTAGTTTTTAGGCATAGGGATAACAATGTTGGTCAGTGTTGACTACTACTAATACACAGATTGATTGAATGAATGAGTTTGTTTTTTTTCATTCATGGTGCCTTGAGGCTTTATCCTAATTCCTTTGGTGACCCCCTGGCGTTTCATCAAGTATCACCACGTGACCAACAAGTTTGGTTTTGAACAGTCTCAGCTAAATTGTCATGACATTGGGTACAGATATACATGTTCCCTCTTGGATTTGTTTTTGTGATGATTGGGGAAATCCATTAACTTTCCATTTAACTCTATCCTTGGTTTAAAATTTGAATTTGTTCTTTGGTTAATGGCCAGAACCCTGCAAAACTATAACATTTCCATTGGCTGCAGCTGTACTTTCTGCTAATAAGCAAATGTTAATGCTAAACTTAGGAGGCGAGCATGGTAAACAAGCATGATGACATGGTTAGTTAGCAAAAAAGTACCATGATTGCCTAAGTACATCCTCACAGAGTCACTATTGTGGCTGTGGACTCTTATTCCAGTTAAATACTGGAATAAAATATGGACACCAAGACCTTGAAGGATGCTGGCCCTTATCTACCATCATATTTCAGGCAAATTTTTCTGACTCTGCTTGAACTTTGCATCAGAGGGATTTAAAGGAATTACATTCCCTTATATATAAGGGATATATCTATACTCTTGAATAGTCGAGTAGCCTCTGCTTTTTCAGGCATGTTTTGTTTTTTGGCTGGCTGCTCTTGTAATTCATCATGATTTTTATATTTTTAACATGTTTAGGTACTTACCCTTTTACTTGTAGAAAGTCCCTCTGTGGTCATGATTCAAGCCTAAAAACTCGTATCAAAGTTACATATTTAGAAGTGTTTTTCCATGGAAATAATCCCCTCCTGGCATAAAATGGGTTAGATGTAGCTCTACACCATTGCTCATTTGCTAGAAATGGATAAGATAGGATAAAACAATCTCCCACTCGTTGCAGTTTGAGCACACCAACTGACCTATGAGTCTGCTAAAACACTGTAAAATTACACTATGCAACACAGTGTCAAATTGTACTATTGGAGTTATTCAGCCATGTTTAACCTGGAACCCATTTCTAAAGCAAAATAATGATATGGAAAGCATCTCCCCAAAGGTTGACAGGATTGGTTCCTTAGATTTGTTACATATGAAACCCCAGCAGTCATTTAAGACAACCTGTTTCAATTACTAGAGAGGTAAGATGGAAATTACTGTGGAGATTTGGAGATGCTTTAGATCTCCAAATCAGACTGGTAAACTGGCCACGCCCTTTGGAGGTAGATAAACTACAAGCTTCGAGACTACAGATCATTTGGGATTCAGTATAAAAAGAGACAAGGTAAGTATTTAAGGGACAATCCAACAAGATTTCAGGCTTATGGTATGTTATCCTGCCTTAGGGAATCAGCAAAGTATCTATTGTATCTATTATAAAAAGATAGCAACTACTGACACGGTGGCTTCCATAAACTGGTTTCAGTGAAATCCCCCAGAATTATGAAAAATGGCCACCCAAATTGAAAGAGAAAATAAACACAAACAGCAGATTCAAAAACCCATACCAATTAATATCACGCTGCTTTCTGAAGTGACATCCCAGCTACCAAAGTCAGCCCCTCAGTTTGCCTTCTGTTTCCTGCTGAGGTGGGAAAAGAGGAGGAAAGGGGGTGAGGAATGGGAGAGAAATGTTGAGAACAGATGGCAGAGTGGCCCCTATGTTCAATTGCCTGGGTGATTATGGACACAGCTGTCAGTCACTTTGCATGTAAGTGTGTGCGCATGTGTGTGTTTGATTTTCTCTGTACTTGGGTCTGTGTTTGTGTGTATGTACTTGTGTGTGTGCTTCTAACTCCCCCATGTGCTCTCTAGATCCTCTGTATTCAGTGTGTCTTGGTAATGTTAGATTTCACCCATGTGTTTATTGCCGTAGCATATCTTTGCGAACATCTGAGCTTAGATCTCAGAGCAGAGTTCAGACACAATCTCGGAAAGAATGTAAGATTTAGGTCACCTGTCCACACTGTGATCTCTCTCTCTCTCTTTGTCTTTCTCTCTCACTTGCTTTCTGGCTGTCTCTCTCATTGTCTGTATTATATTGGGCTTTACCCCCATCTAGTGGTGCTTGCTATTACTGTTGCACATCCTTTGGCTGTATTTGCATGACATGATGTTAAATTCCTGGATGCACCTCACTTCTAAGCTCACTCTGTTTGACTTAATGTGATTTAATTTTCATAAATATGATAAGAAAGAGCATTAAACAAAAACTAAGAGTTCCATTACAAAATAACTTATTATTTACAAAAAGGCAAGTACCTATCAGAAATATAAAAGTCAGCTTGATGTTACTGACATTATCTTTCATAACCAAGTTACTTAAAATGACAAAAAAAATGTAGTTTACAAATTATTAAACCTGAATTAATTTATCTTTTTGGCCAGTTAGACACATTCAGCATATGGAACTACATAATAAATCATATATAAAATAATAACAGTACCTCTTGTGTTAGTACTTCCTGAAAATGTGCCTGCGTGAAGTTTGGTACTGGGTAAGTAATGTACAGTGGGTTTATCAGATCTTTTTTCCTGAACAGCTGCCTGCTGCCGTTTAAAAAAAACAACAACAAAAAAACACTAATGCGAATCAATATGTAACACTTGTGGGCTGTAAAATAAATAAATAAAAGTGAAAAGAGGTCTCATTAGAGGTCTCTAATGAGCTAAGAGGTACTTCAGAACAGGGTGATAATTCTGACAACCTCTTGTTAAACAGAGTCATTTGATTTTTTTTGCCAGTATATTGATGATATTGATTATTTTTTAGAGCATCAGCTTGACATGTCATGTCTTTTTCCCTTTCATTGTCACATATACAAAAGCATGTGTAAAGTTACGATCTTATAATGGACTAAATCTGAGCAGCAGAAGATATTAGCCAACTGTGGAAACTCTGCTAAGGAAAAATGAGTAAAGGATGTACTAAGACAGTACAGTAGCATATCTTGACTTACTGAAAGGGGGTCACTTACTGATCTTAGCCCAAAGTGGTCCGGAGCAGTATTTATAATAGTGTTTCCATTTCAGCTGTGGATAAAAGCGTCTCTCTGCTGCCTCATGCCATCATCCCTGGAGTGGTTTCCATTGGCAGAATAGCTGAGTACTGGTCCATCACACTTTTGATCCAGTCATTGTACTTGCACAGCTTGGTGTAGACGGTGGGGTCAGCTGGGTTGCTGCAGCTGGGTCTGTACCATTGCACACCTTGCAGCTGGCCAGCGCACACCATCACACTGCCACTGTCATTCTGGACAGAAATGAGAGAATGCAAGACTGTTGTCATTCTTCATGGGAAAGTCGTGCAAATAAGTAAAATGAATTAAAAAGAAATGAAACAGGAAGGATAACAGGAGACACAAATGACAGTGCAGATTAAGTGGCACAACAAAAGAAGAGGAAAGACATGCAGCAGTTAAATCTGCATATTCTTTGGGTAGTGTTCTTGCTCACCATGCAGTTATCTGTGTTTGCCTGGCTAGCGCAGATCATACGTGAGCTCCAGAACAGGAACTCAGGAAAAGTGTTGATGTAAATCTGATCATCCACGACAGGCGTGGAGTAGGCTCATCTATTTTCAAGAGGAAGGAGAGAGGTTATTACTCTAATAATTCTTTCAAACTAAGTTCTTTAAATCAATTAGGCTTTTAATTAGAATTTCTAACATTGTGAACATGACAAAGTTTAGTAGTTGTGATATAATCTGTACCTTCACTCATCAATCTCCCACTTATTTTTTAAAATTATTTTACAAAAGTTTCTTTCCTTCTACTCAGGGGGTCTATGAATTACTTCCCATTTTTATGCAGTGCCTCTTCTTGCACTGGAACATAAGGTCTGAACCTTTAGTAAATACTATTTTCAAGGTCTACCTCTTTTAATTAGTCCTGATCACTGACTGGGCTTTTTGGCAAGCTATTAAATTCCTCTGATTAAAGAATTAAAATAGAATGTTCATGCCTTGTTAGAGCTGCAATGACCAGAATGTTGATGAGCTTTATATCATTCCTACCTGCTGATGGATCTAACTGAGTCATGGTCACAACATAACAGTATCAGTGCTGCATTCTGTATTTCTCCAGATTAAGTTTATGTTTCTAGTAAGTGCTGTCAAGGGGTTGGTGCTACTTGTTTTCTGGTGTCAAATTACTATGATACATTTAGGAAACAACTATGGTAATTCTCAGCAAGAAAGTGAAAAAAAATCATAAGAAATGTTTATTTATAATGGTAACTTCAGGGGCCTTTAGCTAATATGGACAGGAAAGCTGAAGTGAATCTTGTGCAACGTGGGGAATATTTGAGGAGTGGATTAACGTACACTGGCTTATCCTGCAGTTATACTAAATTCTAGTGTGGTGACAAGTTAATGAGGTGCAAAAGCCACTGTAACACCTTTAAATCCACTTACATTGATTTGGGATGGTGGAGCCCTAGCCACTGACATAACAGGTCTCTCCAGGCTGAGGGCAACGGCTGGGCAGAGGAATGGGCTGAATGTATCGGGTAAAATGGGCGGGCTCGGCCAGACGAACCATGGAGAGGCTGTGGAAAGGTGAGCGGTACGGGGCTGTGACAAATCACGTTAGCAATATGAATGTGCTGCTCTGTGCCCTCCTCCATGGTGTTGTCATGCTCCCCAAGAGATGCAATGGTGCTGTAAGGTCTGCAAATTACAGAAGCGGGACTGTCTTTATTAAGCTAGGCACAACTCTGGGCCTCAAGCAGAAACAAACCCATGACAGGGAAAGTGTAAGCTTTAATCAGACATGAACAGCAGATTGATGGATGTGGTTTAATAAAGTAGAATTTGTATAGAACTGTCAAAATAAGAAAGAAAAGCAAAAATTATAATGCTGACTACAGTAACTAATTGGCATACAAAACATTCAGGCCAAGTTAGAATTATCAATTGAACTACCATTTATATCACTTTGGACTGAAGAAAAAAACCTACACAGCCACCCGTGTTTCCACCGACCGGTTCTAGTTCTAGTTCGGAGCTAGTTCCTAACTAAGAACCGGTTCTTTGTGTTTCCACCGCCGAAGAACCGGCTCCTGGTTCTGAAAACTAGTTCTTAGAAATGACCAACTCCTTGCTGGGCCAAAGCTAAGAACCGAGTGCTTCGGGAACAGGGGGCGGGGCCATCGTGTGCGGCGATCAGCTGTGCAGAGGGACACATGGAAAAGGACACATAAATGATAATATGTGTCATTTTTCTCCAGGATGTCCCTGGTCTGATCAGATGTAGGCTATTGGAATGAATCCCGGGACACACGGATGTTTTGCACACACACACTGTTGCGCTGAAATCCGTACAATTGTGTCGCGGAAATGCGGAAGTGCCAGTGGTGGGCAACGCGGACCTCCGTGGACCTTATAAACATCTTTATAAAGATGTTTATCATCATAAAGATGTTCATCTTTATAAAGATAAACATAGATATTATCATCAACTTATTGCGTTTGTTTAACCGCTATGTAATGGATACAAGCTTAGACGGCTTCTGGTGATGTAACGGCGTGGCTCCAACTTGGCTCCTGGCCAGTGGAAACGCAAACCGGTTCTTAGGAGGAACAGAGTTTGAACCAATAAAGCTCCAAACTAGAACTAGCTCCGAACGAGAACTAGCACCAGGTTGGTGGAAACACGGTATCTGTGATTTCAAGTAAATTCCCAATGGACTCTTGGTGGTTGAGTGGGATGGCAAGAGAAGCCAGTTCAAGTTAAACCACAGAGTTACAGCTGGCACAGCGGCTGAAATGAAAGAAAATCTGGTTTTAGATTTGAAATAACTCACATTGTTGATAATAAACCCATACTAAACTCAAATTAAGTGCTACCTTATGGCTTTAACAGTATTTAACTAAGCAGTGGTGGTTCAGCACACAGTGCTGGTGATCTGTTTGGTTGTGTAACATTTATTTTTCAGCAATAATTTTAATGTCACGAGTTTAAATATTTTGGGGCAAAAAAAAATCTAATTTTTGTGTTTTTATCCGCCTTTAGCAAACAACAGACACTATTTCCCAGAAACCGCCACAGTCATAGTCACAGTCACAGTCATGGTTCAGCAGAGGACGTGCTTAGTGTGGATATGTTTGTGATGAGAGCAGGCCAAAGAGGACTGTCATTTAGTTAGTTTTTCAAAATCATGGCCCAAAAAGAGAGCTTTATTTGATTTGACAAAACAAAGTCAAAATGACTAACAAGAGGCCATGCAGTGGGGATTTTTCATTAGAGCTGTAGTTGTTTGTAAATCACTAAGTTTTTAATAGCAGCTGCTGTTCATGTCTTCAGAAAGATGAAAGAAATGCTGAATGATAAATGGCACAGAGTTACAGAAGCTGGTGGAACAGAAGACTTGTATTGTTTATTAAAAAAAAAGAACTATTGTCTGATTTGATTGGTTGTTCCATTAATAATTACTGGAAGTTAACTTTAGCGAAGATGAAAATGGGGCATCTGGATAAAAGTCAACGAGCTTTAAGGAGAAACGTTGGCACAGACTGACCTCCGCCTGACAGAAGAGAAATTACTCTCATCTCTTAATGGTGTTCATCTGTGAATGCTAACCCTCCCTCTGCATACGCCGCTGTATAGTTTTTCCTGCTTCAGTTTAGATATTACCCGTCTGTGTTCCCCCTCCGTCTCTTTGTTTTCTGTTCATTTTGCTGCCTGTGCACAAACATGTCTGCTGTCTGCCTGCCTGGCAGCCAGCAGGTTTGAGGCCTATATTTAATCACCACAAGGCTTAACTCCCTCCGTCAGTGACGGCTCATTTGACGTGGCGGCCCTGGGCTCTCTCTTCCCGATCCTGTGCCAAATACAATAACTCCTCTCTTTCGTTACCCTGCTGTATTTTATAATTTCGCTATTTTTCAATGTCAAGGCCGGGCCTTTTGAAGAGTTTTTATTGAATTTCCTGCTGGACCTTGCTGCTGGGGCCATTTTTTTCTTCCAGCCTTCACCGTCACGTTTTCTCTCTGAAACCTTTTGCATTTTCTTTCCTGCTTTTGTTGTTTTTCTCCCTCTTTAAACCCCGAAATTTTTCGGCACAGAGTTTCATTGTTACCACCACGTCTGTAATAAACTGCAGCCCGGTGCACAGCTTGCAGAAAATCCCCTGCATATTTACTATTAAAGGTTCTTGTTACCCATCTATCTCCTCCTCTGGGTAATATTATCTAACCCTCCTCAGTTACATGTGTTCACAATTCTTAAGCATTATAAATCTTGTGCCGAGCTGTCATGAGTGTCTTGAAAGCATTAAAATGCCTGTTGTTTGACCAAATGGAAAGAGAGTAGATTCAAACAATACTTCACTCTTCCTGTCTCCGAGTTCACAGGAGTTAATGCATTTGGCAGTAGCAGATGTCGTTCTCCGTTCTGAGTTGTGTGAAAGAATGTCACCCAAGTCTAATCAAATTACGCCTGTTATAGCGAACGTCAAACCTTCACTTTAAATCTCAGCCCCTCGCCGCTGACGGTTCGTGCACTTTCTTGCTCCCTTTTTGTTGTGATAAAAGCACAGATAAGATCTCAATGAGAGCATGTATGGGAGGCTGCGCTCTTTGATAATGTGGCTATGGATCATATGGTTGAAATCAGTGTGTGGAAAGAAAGGGTTTGTCTTCGTGTGTGTGTGTTAGTGTGTGATTGTGTGTGTGTGTGCGTCAGCTCTTGTGACCTCTTAATATCGCATCACATGTCTGATCTTATTCTTGTCTGCCATCTGAACTCCTGTCATGTGCTCCTTTTGCCAATCTGTCACACTTAATCTGAGCGGAAAGAAAAACTTAAGAGGAGAGCCTCCAGTGCCCCAGGAACGCTTGGGGTGGGGAGAAAAAAAGCAAGCGCAGAAACAAAGGCGAAGAAGGAGAGGAAAATCACAACGGCATAGCATTTCAGGGGCATGAATGGCATCAATGATTCGCTGAGGGGGATAAATGGGGTGAGAGAAAAGAGGCAGAAAGATGAGAGAACAATGTGTCTGTTGTTCTTTAATCTGAAGTAAATCATCCGTCTCTCTCGCTGTCAAGTGTCGAGATCTGCTCTCATCACACAATGCTTCAAGGGTTTGTCCGGTACAGTGCTGTCCTGATGATTTAGCCAGGTCTCTTCCTTCATCTCATCTTCCTTTTCAGGTTCTGCTTTGGTCCATTTAATGAGATCTGAACATTTCTCTGTTTGGACTCTTGTTTGTTAATTTTGGTCATTTTCAGCTGGGGAGGGTAAAATGTTCAGACTTTTTACTGAAGTAAAAGTAGTAACACTGCATCATAATAATACTGCTTTAAGTATAACTTCACTTTATTTTAACCTGCTGCATTTCCCATTAATATACCTAGATGTGGTGGGTCTCATGGCAATGCTAACTTCCTGTTGTAGAAACTTTGGGAAGCAAGGAGCAGAGAAAACAGCGTATAAAATGTAATATCTAATATGCATGACCTAAAGAACCACAACAGCCATACTAATAGTATAGAATTATTTGTATTATCATCAAAAAAATGTGTTGAAGGGTACCTGGTGGAGTTTTTGCCCTGGGCCCTGTTTTGTTTGTCCTACAGAACTCAGCCTCACTCGAATCTTGTCACCAGTGTTCATTTTGGTGCCTGACTTAGATTCAGCTTTTGTCAGTGACATTTTAAACCGATTTTTGTGTTTTTATTCTTATATAAACTGATCATTTTGAAGCCACAACTGTCACCATCCTTGTGTATGGTTACAATGGTTCCATATGTGACCACTGACAGGTGAAGTGAATAACATTGATCATATTGGTACTATGTGGTGTTCTGCTGGAAAACCTTGGATTTTGGCTTCTGTGTTGATGAGACTTAGACACCCAAATAAACATTGTCCCAGAACAAACACACTCCCTCATGCAAATGGAAATCCCAAATGTCACTGGCCTACCCCCACAGGAAAATGCCCCCCACCACATGGCAAAAACATCAACCAATCAGGAACATCTTGAGGAACATGACAATGGGCCAAGATGTTGATTTGACCTCCAAACTTCCTAGACCCCATTCTGATCAAGCATCAACAGGATGCAGTGGAACAAGTTTGATTGACAGAGGCCCCACTGCACAAGCCAAAGGATCCACTGCCCTGGTCCTGGTGCCAGACCCCATAGGACACCCTGAGAGGTCCTCTTGTCCATGCCCAATGGTTCAGAGCATTTTGACCACATAAGGGGGACCAACACAATATTAGGCAGGTGGTCATAATGTT
>OMNN01094372.1:0-33124 GCA_900302755.1 Chromis chromis | reverse complement strand
AATGTCATCAGACAAAGGGGTCCCAAGTTCCTTTTCCCACTCTTCTTTAATCGAAACAGTGGAAGGGGTAGTCATCTCCTGCAGTGAACTATAGAATAGTGAAATTCTTTGTTCAGGCCCCGGACAGTCACTTAAGCATTTGTCTAAAGTATCAGGCTTGGCCCTTTCAAATTGTGGCAGAAGTGAACGAACATAGTTTCGTAGTTGGAGATATCTAAAAAAATGACTGTTTCAATGTTATTCACTTTAACCTGCCAGAGGTTTTAATGTTAACGTTTAATGGTAACCAAATCAAAATTTAACATTAGAATGAAGTGGAACTGATGATAAGTGTCAAACTGAGATAAACTGGACTCAACAGGAAGTTCCTTAAAACAATGTTTGAACTGAAGTTGATAGATGTAACTACAGCCTGTTTCCTGGATTAGTGAGTTCTATTCTTTACAGTCTAACTTGCACATTATTTAGGTCAGTGGTAATATAGTCAGATATGCTTACAGAATACTATTGTGCTTTGTGTGATAATGGTGCTTTATTGGTACTGTAAGCTCATGTATGCATGTACAAATGTATGAGTGTGTGTGTTTTAAGCAGTCATATTATCCCCAGCAGCACAATGAGCTGGTGTCACATATCAGCTCTGGAAAGTCCCTGGATAATTACACTGGACTTTCTCTCCCTCTCTCTTTTCCTTCTCCTGCTCTCAGTCTCTTCTTCCTTTTCCCTATAAAATGTCATTACTTTCCCTTCATTTCTGTTATTTTTTGCATTTTCAAAACCATGTTATCCACCCTCACTCATAATTAACTCTCCTTATCCATCTTATTCACTAATTCTTTTTGCCTTCTACCCAAAACACACATCTCTCCCATCTCAGCCAAAACTAGCCTCCTATGTGTCACTGCATATTGTTTCAAAATTAACCAGTGTGTGCATGGTTGGTGTATTAAACAATCGAAATAGATAAGAGAGCATCAACAGGGTGAAGCAGGTGTTTTAAGTAGATCGCAGTTCCATCAGAGGAGGAATATTCCGGCCTTTTTTACATTTGTTTCATTCACATTTTGATTGTACGTTCATGATACTGTGCACGCAGTCGAGTTTCAAGTCCAGGGGAATTCACAGCAGCCTATTTCCATATTGCTGCTATCTAAAAGTGAAAGCTCTAACAATGTCCCCCGTGCTGGAGGCCTATTCTAAGCTTCAGCACAACTTTCCTGTTATGGTACATATTGACTAGAAGCGGCCGTCCCAGGTGGGTTAGAAGCGCGAAATACGGTCTTGAATTTATGAGAAATTCAAATAAAAATTTCTCCTCGTGTTATGTAGATGACACCATCCTCATTCCCTGCAGTGCAAAAGAGAAAACCTGTGATGTTCATATTTGACATATGAGATGGCACAGAAAGATTCAGCAAATTATAACTTGGCTATTTGCTGCATTTTTAGGTGCTGCAGTAATGGTAAACTAAGCTTTAGGCACTGAAAACTTACAGATGTGTATCCACATTAGCTTTTGTACTTACATACTGTATGGTAACCCTTTTAAACAAGGTATGAGTACTGAACTGTGCAAATAAAATGTGTCCAATGTAAGAGCAAGCTAAAAGCTGCCACTTGACATTCCATCATATTCTTCTCATAAAGGTAAAAAAAAACATTATTACCCAGTTTGACAGAGCATGAATTGTATGAGCTTTTAAACTTTACGATAACACAGAGTATTCTGCTGTTTGTTGTGCTGCCAGCTGGCACTGTGCCATCTCACTACTGAGAAGGAAAGGCCAGGTTGATGTGTTTACTGGCAGGCCTGTGATCAGTCAGCGAGAAAACCAGCCAACCGTCAGGCAAGTGAGCTCACAGGTGGAGTTCAGATACGCTCCTCGACTCCAAGAAGGAACAAACCCCTGATGCTGTTATTAGAGAGCTTTTCAGACACTTTGTGCACATTTTCAGTACTTTCACAGTCGTATTGTCAGCTTCTATTGTGGGTCAGTCAGTCAGAAACATTCCAAAGAGGCTAATTTACTAGAAGGGAGTGAGTGTTTCTATTTGGACATCTACACATTCCTGACTTCAGCATTTGGTTTGGTCATTAATGACAAATGCAGCTGAGTGAATTTGATGAGTGTCAGATGGCCAATTAGAGAACACACATGCTCAGGCACGTAGCTACAAATGTCCATGTGTGTAAGCAGACTGCTGTTATTCATTCCATAAAAGTAAATATATAAGGAGAAAATCTATGAGTGCCTATCTTACGTATTTAATGGACTTTTGCCCTGGGCTGGTAGCACATTAAATGACTCCAAGACCTACAGTATAACGGCAACAACTTGAGTCCAATCCTTCTTTTTGCTTAAAAGTCTTAATCCATATTTGCCTGTTGGTCAGGCCTCCACTTTAGGGGGCAGTGGTGGCCTAGTGGTTTGTGAAGCAAACTTTTAAACGGTGGGTCGCCGGTTCGAGCCCCCTGGACTGGTTGAGGTGTGAAAGTGAGAGTGACCGCTTGTCCCAGTCACCACCACTGTGGGCCCTTGAGCAAGGCCCTTAACCCCTGACTGCTCCCCGGGCGCTGCACACCGGCAGCCCACTGCTCCTAGTATGTATAGTTAAGGTTAACTTTGAATAGGATGGGTCAATGCAGAGAAGGAATTTCCCCAAGGGGATGAATAAAAAGGTTTGATTATTAGATTATTAGATGATTAGATTAGTCCATACTAAAATATCTCAACAACTACATGACAGATTAGCATGAAAATCTCTTAGACATTTATGATTACCAGAGGATGTTCCTGACCCTGATCCTCCTGTGGGCCCACCGGCAGGTCAGATTTAGTACATATTCAGTGAAATATAGTAAAATTCATGCAGGATTCTGGTACTGTGCTTTAAAGTGTAATGAAGAATGCACAACTAATGACAATTTCCCAACAACCTTAGTTGTACTTTGCATCCAGTGGTAGTTGGTAAGCATTACCTGCTAAACATAAGCATGCCAGCATTGACACTGTGACCATTTCAGTGTGCTAAAGTTAGCATTTATTTTAAAGTACTGCTGTTCAGACTCACAAAGTTTCCTCTTGTTGCTTCATGAGTACAGTATAGCGAAAAACTTCTAACATGTTGCAACTACTGTGCAACTTTTTATTTGGGTATTGGTCTGTTTTTAGTTTTGTTGCATTTTCATACATCTTTAGGAAGCTTCTGTTAACATCTACATTTTCTACTGAGTCTGGTTAAATAGCAAGAAGAACTTGATATGTAAACCCAAATGCTTTTGTATAAGGCACATTATCCAGGCATATCTATCTCTTTCTGTATAACTGTACTCCACTGATCTGTATTTCTCTAGACGTGATTCTCTATTTATTATAACTCTGTATTTATGTGTGTGTTCAGGAGTTGGAGGAGTTCAAGGTGTTTGTGAAGAGGAAGCCAGCTTTTGATGTGGTCGTAGATGGGCTGAATGTAGCAAATATGAACAAGGACAGAGGCAAGCTGTCAGAGACGGTGAGTATATGAACAGATCCACATGCAAAATGTCATTATAAAAGAGTTGAGCTAAATATTGTTCAGGGGCTGCCTTGTGTGCTCATTCTGCAAACACATACGCACAGTTTTACCGTCTAGATTTTAGTGGTTTCTTTCTACATATACGTCTGTCCAACCCCGGGGCTTTTTTTGTCGGTTCCACAATGACTAACCCCGCGCTGTGTGTTTCTGTGTGAATGACAGATGTGTGTAGGAGATATCTTTAAAAGTGGCCAATGCCTGATTGTAACAACACCTAGCCTACTTGTCTGCCCGCCCACATATGTCTGTTAGGATGTGTGGTGACAGCTTCGGTTCTGTGTCTCTGCCCAAAATATGTCACGGCTGTCGCATATATGATGTGGCTGCTAGACAGAGAGAAGTACACACTGATAAACTTATTTCCCTATCATCTGAGCATCTAGTTTGTAGGAAAGCTTAAAAAATATGAAAATGAATGCAAAAGGCATAGAAATCTACCTCAGGGACACCAACAGAAAGTTTTATTTAATGCATGCAAAGGTCAGCTGTACAGCTAAAATATGAAAATGCCTGCTGAATAGACAGTTAATGAGACTAAACGTCTACAGCAGGGCTAGCAGTAGGGATGGGAATCGAAAAGCAATTCTTGTTGAGAACCGGTTCCCAGTGTTTCAATTCCTTGGAATCGTTTGCCAGTTTTGCAAATGAAAATTTGCAAATGACATTATCAATTCCAATGGGCGCAAATTCACCAGTGCATCCAGCAGTAAACATGGCACCCAAGCGGCACAAACGCTCCAAAGTTTGGTTCCATTTCACGTGAAAGGATGACAACAGGGCAACTTGCAATACTTGCAAAGTGGATATTTCACCAAAGGGAGGAAATACTACCAATATGCAGAAACATTTGCACACACAGCGATAACTTTTAATGAATGTTGCGTTTTCAATCCACTCCGGAGTGAATCTCAGCAGCAGCGGCAACATTAGCACGTCCTCTGCTGTGCAAATGAGAATCGATAAGAGAATTGATAAAGAACTGAACCGTTAAGCAGAATCGAAAATGGAGTCGGAATTGTAGAAATCTTATCAATTCCCATCCCTAGCTAGCAGTTCCGTGAGGCTTAAGCTACAGTGGCGACTTCAGCCAAATACTAACATCATCATAGTCACAATGACAGTGGTAACATGAAATACAAAACACAGCTGAGGCTGATGGGAATGCTATAATTTCTTCCAGGAATTTGGTCATGAATTTAAATCTTGACGTGATTATGACAGCAGATGAAAGGTCAGGGATCGTCCTCAATGGGACATTAATGTGTGTACGAAATCAAACTAGAATCCATTTAATAGCTGGTCAGGAATGTGACTCAAAACCACAAATGTCAGCCTCGCTGTGGCACCACAGGAAAAGTCAGGGAATTACCAAAGTCATGAGGATGTGTCATCTGGGCAACATGAATATCGTTACAAAATCCAAATTCATCCAGCAGAGTATAGTGGTGGCTCTGTGATCCATAGGGCAAGGCTGCTAGCATTGCCATAATTGTTATTTTAAGGTCAGATAATATATTAATAATGACATTTAAAGGCTTCTATGTGACCCACACTCTTTACAGCCACACTAAACATGTAAACAGCTTTATAATACTCACCTGTTTTACGAAAGTGTTGGGTAGGTGCTACAAAAGTAAACATTTTTGCATTACAGTTTCATTGTGGCAATAAATTGGCAGATATTAGTATTCCCTAGTATTATTTACTATATTAGTCAGACATCAGCAGCTAATGTCCTGACTTTGTCTCAGCCATACTGCACACATACAAATCCATATAATTTACATATCGTGTATCACAACTTGCAAAGCTCATTCCAATCGTACAATCTTTACTGCTTATTACTGTACCTTTTAATACTTGCTGCCATGTTTTATGATCTACACTCTCTCACCTGTTCTAACAGTCAGTGTCAGTGGATGGATACTATGTAAAAACCTGTCTTAAAACTCGTATTACTCATAAAAAAGCTGTTATTTGAATCACAAGGTGTGGTGGTGTATCTGGAAGGAGTCTGCAGCTCCATTTGTGTAATTAAATAGTCATGCTCTATTTTTTGAAGTGACTATAAATGAAAGTACTCCAGTACGTATGTGTGTGTTTCAGTTGCTGACGGTGGTGTCGGAGCTCGAGCGTCAGGGCCTGACTATTCTGGTGCTGGGGAGGAAACACATGCTGCGGCCCTCCAGATCCTGGGACAAACACAACATGAACCTGATCCAGAGGAAAGCCCATTGCTTCTTCACTGACAACATGTGAGCATCTGATAATTAAAAAGATTTTCTAGTATGGAATATACTCCATAGAATACATGTGGTCTACAGAGAACTTGGATTTAAAGGAGCTGCATCAATTAATGCTCCAAAAAAGGATCTCACATTATCACAAATCATTGATTCAGTCATAAAAGTGCAACTCTTTCAGGTTATGATTTAATGAAAAGATGTTTGAAAATTGAAACATGTTTGCTGACATAATTGTAGGAAAATGCTGCAACATGTGGGTGGATGACTAATATAGTAAACCAGAACAGTGAATATGAACTCACACATAGAGCTTAGCGCACTGTTACTCTGCACTACAATGTTTATCTACAGCCTTTTTTTTTCATAAGAGGATTTATTTGACAGTACCTCACAAGTTCCTATTTGTCTTTCAGTTCAGAGGATGACCCCTTCCTGCTTTATGCCACCTTGCATTCTGGGAACCACTGTCGCTTTGTGAGCAGGGACCTGATGAGGGACCACAAGGCCTGCCTGCCAGACGGAGCCACCAGACGGCTGTTCTTCAAGTGGCAGAGGGGCCATCAGCTGGTAGTGGACGGATACATCATAGCGGGCAGGAGGGTCCGATTTCAGGTGAGGAACGAGGGTTTGAGGAGAAATGGTGGATAATTAGTCACAAGGAAATAAACATACATGATGATAAGCGCTATGTGATGACATGTGTTGTAAGTATGCGCTATATAAATAAAATTGAATACAAATGAACTGTGTGTATGTGTTTTAATAGAGTGTTCCCAGCTATGACACCATTGCTCAGACTGCAGGAGACTCGTGGCACATTCCCTACGATGACACAGAGGACAGGAGCACCTATGAAGTACCACAGCGATGGCTGTGTCTCACCAAAAAGCACTGAACACACACTTATTTCACAGTGCCATGTTTTTGATGAACTGCTTCAAATGTAACTGTGGACCTGTAAATAAATCCTTTACAACTCCTGAAGTGTCTGTGCTCTTTGATCCTCCTTTAAACCACAAAACTGGTTGCCACAAAGAGTGAAAGGAACACTGATGAAATTAACTACATAGCAGAAATGTTGACTGCATATGAACTAGATTGCAAAATGATGCAGCAGAAAAACCCTCTGAAGGAGCGCATCAACTACATGAACAACTACATTACAAAGCTTCTGGCTAAAAAGGGGCGGTTCACTGACCAGGCTCACAGGAGCAACATCCGGATCAGGAGCCTGGAGGCCAAGAGGCTCAACAGCAGAAAGACAAGAACGTTGAATTTCTGAAGGAGCAGATCTCTGAGCGCAGGAACTGAGAGTCAGCGGTATCAATGAGAGTCTTGGAAAGAGAACCCCACCCACACACACACACACACACACACACACACACACCCAGCCCCTTTCTATTACCCCTTTCCTTTCATCAACCATTAAGAAAATTTAAAAACAAATCTTGTGTGACTAAATCTGAAGACTTCATGTCACATTTCAGGGTTTGAAGATCTTCAAAGTGAGCTGAATTACAATTATTTTCAGGTGATCTAGCTGGTAAATAAGCAAATAAACAATCTGAGATCACTTTGGAGACAAATTAGTAAAGTTTTATCTTGCTTCATCTAAATAATCGGGGTCAGCCCTATGTTGCCACGTCTCACATTTCTAAGACCCCATTTACAGGAAGGGAAAATGCAGATATTTCCACACGGTTTGGCCTCTCATTTACACGAAATCTTAATCTTCTAAATCTTAAGAAAACTATTATTTCTAATAAAAAAAAATCTTATACATGTGGGAACATAGGCACGCTCCTAATAATCACGTTTTACACATTTTTAAGTTGATTTCTTTTTACAAGTGATAATAATGTTGAACATGGGTTACATTTTATATTAATTTCACTCTAAAATAACTTGAAATGGTGTAACTATCAGGCTGAAATATAAAGACTGCTGGGCTGAGCCTCCGATGTTTCCACCTCCTAACATCGCCTCTGACTTCACCTTAACTTTGCCTTTCTATATTTGACTTTACTGTCTGTTGTCATTTTGCCTTTTGCATATCCTGCGTTTGTGTTGTGTTTCAAAGCACTTTGTAAACTCCCGTGCTTTATAAAGTTATCGTTATTAAGGAGAACATAGAAAACTACAGAGATACACAGAGTTGACCCGGAACTGGACGCCCTCACAATCACTTCCGGTGCAGGTGTTTTCCATGTTTTGTTTCTGTTGCCTCTCAGTTTAGTTTCAGCTTCAGTCTGCATCAGTTTACCTCAATTATTTCCAGCCGTCATGTCTCGGGGGTCAAGTGCGGGGTTTGACCGGCATATTACCATCTTTTCCCCGGAGGGAAGACTCTACCAAGTCGGTCAGTAGAGAGAGAAATGAACAAGACTCAACCTGCTCTGTCATCACTGCCCTGCTAACAGGCTAACATTAGCTAGCAGCTTCTAGCTTACTCATTCAGAGCTCAGTGGTTTATAAATAGATATTATATAATAGTTCAGCACGTTGCGACAGGGTAAACATGACGATAGTTAACATATGAATAACTTTTAGTGAATGCAGTTTAGCAATTAATAATAGAAACTAACCAGGGTCGTATTATTGCAGTTGTGCTAACCACCTTAGCTAGTTTGATGTAGCTGTGAAGTCTGACCACAAAGTAACGTTTACAGTAATAGTTAACCTAAGTGTCAGTGGAAACCTTTGTTGTACGGTCTTACCTTGGTAGATGAAAACAGCTGGCTTTAAAGTGATTTCACATGTGATTCATGATTTTTTTGTTGTTGTTGAGTAGAGAGAACTGAGAAAGTGTTTAATGAAGGTACAACCTCTAATCTAAGCTGAGTAAGGCCCAGTACTGTAAACAGTCATGGAGCAAGTGTGACTGTGCTTAGCTGAATGTGAGCACATCACTCATAATCATTCTTAGACTGACTGTTTTTCTTTTATGTACTCATTCTTTTGCATTAAAGGAACCAGACGGGGGACAAAACTTGTCAAAATCAAAACCTCTGAAACTAAAAAACTACAGTCCATACGAATACTGTAATACTGAAAATCACAATATGGCTAAGTGCAAAATCCAAATCACAGGAGCTGCAGTTTTTTTTGATGACGGTGAAATGTGTCACAACGTAGCATTATGAATTAAGCGTTGTGGTGTTACTGAGATTCCCCGGCCTACAAATCATATTGTCCAGGTGTAAGGGAAGATGCTTGGTACAGACTGCAACAAAATCACATCATCATTTTTATATTTGTTTCAGTGGGAAAGATATGCATTGACAGTCATTCCCACTAAAGTCGAGATTCATATCACAGTCGCAATATCGCAATGTCAAAGTAGTTGCAGTATGAATTTTTTTTCATATCATTCAGCCCTGAACCTAAATGTTTTTCAACAGTCTTGGAAAGTTAACAAAGCACTATAGTACCTTATGAGCAGTGTTTTGCTTTCTGTCTGTTTTCAGAGTATGCCTTCAAAGCCATCAACCAGGGAGGACTGACCTCCGTGGCGGTCAGAGGGAAGGACTGCGTTGTGGTCGTCACGCAGAAGAAAGTCCCGGTCAGTATGCAACACATTGTAAACATGATGAAGTTTGTGTTTCTTTACAACACGGTTTTGTTCATCAAATGGTCAGATATAACAGGAAAATGCAGAGTTTTTTTTCAAATAAGGTAACACAGACTCCTTGTCTTTACTGTACACAGACCGATCATGTTTACTGTAGTGTAGTCACCCCCCAAAAGGCCCATTCTGATCCAGGAAAAACTCTGCTGTGCTCTGCTCTGTGGTGTATTTTTCTCCGTTAACAATGACTTTCCTTACTGACTTGTCCTCCTCAGGACAAGCTGTTGGATGACATGACCGTCACACATCTGTTCAGAATCACTGAGAGCATTGGATGTGTTATGACTGGCATGACTGGTAAGCAATGTTTGTCTGACTGATGTCCTTGAAATGCATCCATCCGTAGAATTAATTTCACTGTTAGTTGGCAAAATAAAGCACTAAAATGATTCTGTTTCTTCTACTTTTTCAGTAGCCCAAGTAATGCTAATGCTAAATGTTTTTAGCTGTGTTTTAAATATCATTTGGTTAGGGGCTGTAACTGTGTTGTGTTATATTCTTGTATTTGTCCACCGTGCGTTTATTTGTGTGAAAAGCTTCCTCTGTCTGTTCCTCCCCTTCAGCTGACAGCAGGTCTCAGGTGCAGAGAGCTCGGTATGAAGCGGCTAACTGGCAGTACAAGTACGGCTATGAGATCCCTGTGGACATGTTGTGCAAGCGCATGGCTGACATCTCTCAGGTCTACACACAGAACGCTGAGATGAGGCCGCTAGGCTGCTGTGAGTAATACGCATCAGTATGTCCTGAAAACATGTCCTTCGATTGTTTGTATTGTATAAGCTGAGTCCCGTTTTGTATTATTCGTATGTTAAGAAGTTTAGTGTTTGACTGTTTTAAAAATGGTGTTCCAGAGGGTTTACATTACAGCTAGATTTGAAATACCTATTATCAGCAGCTTATAGCAGCTTTATATAAGATGTCTTTGAAAATGTATTTTGATGAAGCCCTTGAAAGTGCTGTTCAAAGAGCAGAAACCAGATGTTTAAATAGAAGACTTCTTTCTTTTTATTCCCTCTGTCTTCATTCCTCTCTGCCTTGCTTCCTTCCTTCAGGTATGATAGTGGTCGGACTGGATGAGGAGTCGGGCCCACAGCTGTACAAGTGTGATCCAGCCGGCTACTACTGTGGCTTTAAGGCCACTGCAGCTGGAGTCAAACAGACTGAGGCCACCAGTTTCCTGGAGAAGAAAGTCAAAAAGAAACTGGACTGGACCTATGAGCAGACTATAGAGGTAGGAGAAACCAGTACGCACACACTCACACACATATATTGGGATTTTGTCGTAAAACACCCCTAATAATCAGGACTGTGGGATATCAGTCAGACAAGGTTTCTCTGTCACAAAGCTTCTAGTATGTCAGGGGTTTTCCTGGATATTTCTAGACAGTTTAGTCAGGGAGGTAATTTTTTGGGTCGTCCGAAAATTAATGGGAGTTTTACAGTTGTGTCTCTGTAGGGAAATATTGCTGAATTGGTGAGTGGTTTTCTGGAAATCTGTTGTAACCATAACAAATCAATACTAGAGTGCATTGTATGAAATCACTACATCAGAGAAATGCCTGATATAGATACAATAAACTAATCCTGTGTCTGTTTATTTTCATCACATGATGCTCCTTTTTGGCAATTTTTTTGTTTGTTGCAGGGGTGTGTTTACTTTTTTCATACCAAAAATCAACAAAATATGTTTCTGACCTCCAACTGTATCTATTAGGTCATGGATTTAGCAGGTATTAAAGTAACCTTCTTGGTAAATGAAAGAGAAGTGAAATCATTTTTCACAGTTTAATGTTTGTAGACGAGCAGAGCAGGTGTTAAAACACTACAGTATTTCTTGCAAACACTGTACATTGTGTTTTCAAATATGAATAGACATTTCAACATGCAGTTGTGAGCACACACACACTGGTATGCTGCTCCCCAGTATAAGAAGAGGCTTTCATTTACTCGTTTTAGATTTAGTGACTCCAAAAACAAGTACACAGATCCCTTTTATTCTTAAACATTGTGTTCCATTTTTCTATATTATTCAACACTATTTAAAGATAGAATGTTTCATTTAATTTCATCTCCTTCCTTTCTTGTGCCTCAACAACTTTCCTTCGTGTCTCAAAACAGACGGCTATCTCATGTCTGTCTACTGTTCTGTCCATCGACTTCAAGCCCTCCGAGTTGGAGGTAGGAGTTATCACGACACAGGAACCCAGATTCAAGTGAGTATTTTTCTGAGACTAAGAGAGAACATATCTTCATAGCCATAAGTAGTAAAAAATGATCTTGGCTTCAGGTAAAAGGCTCTTTTAACGGCCCAGCTGCTGCTGTAAATGGGTTTTGCGGAACGAAAATGAAGCAGGGTGTTGCTGAACAAACTTTAAAGCAGTAAAATGCTGGTAATGTGTTGGCTCTGTCAAGAATTCATAAGTTAGTTTTAAAAAATTGAGAAAAATAGGCTAGTGTTGTAATGGAAATTCCCTAAAACTAAAACCAGGGATGAGATCAAAGCATTGGCTTACATGATGAAGCTTTATCTTGATGTGTGTGTGTGTGTGTTGATGTGCGTGTGTGTGTTCGATGCAGTTTGGCGAAACAATAAAGCTTTACCTTTTAAATTGTGTGTTTGTGTTCCAGGATTCTGTCAGAGTCTGAGATTGATACTCACCTGGTGGCTTTGTCTGATAGAGAGTAAAGAAATTTGCCAGCTGTTTTATAACTTCTCAACTAGAAGGAAGACGAAGGAGGAGCTGGTATCGTCATGTTCAGAGGAGACGATAAAATATGAACAACAGAGACATTTTAGATCAGGTGGGTAGAATATTATCCATCTGCACCGACACTTAACCCCCTTCAACCTACGTGGTCACACACAGGACCTGACAGGACATAATCTCATCCACATACCCACCCCTCCTGCATTTCCCTTCCCTCTCAACTTGGACACTTTTACTGCAGCCAGCTGCCCAATGTCACCGATCCTGGAACGGGCATTCAAATCAGTCCAACACATGACACATAAGAATAATGCACTTCTTGGTGTCAGACAACCACCGGACAAAGTGCCGTCTCTGGCTGCAGCTCGGCTTAAATGACTTCACTTGATGAGGGTGACGTGAGCAGATTGGAAGATGGAGGTGTGGTAACACTACAACTACAGCACAATACCTCGGAAATATGAACTCAATGGTCCTGTAGCTTCTCGAGTCACTGTATTCCTGCAGTGCTTTCTCAATATCTTTACTCAGGGCTGCCACTACGTGTATCTTCTATTGATTTCATCTGCTTTAAAGTCCTCTCTCTCCTCTGTCTCAAGTTTCAGGATGATGTTAATGCTCTGTACTTTGTGAAAACCCAGGGAGCAGTTGTGGGAATTCTCTCATTGCGACAGTCATTGTCACACCCCTGTTTGAAGTCTGCTCAGGTCAACGTCAAGAGGAAGTCACTATTTCACTCTCCCTTGTGTTTCGATCCTTGTCCCCTCTGCTAAAATTGTTGCTGTACATGACTGCACTTCTATTAAACACAGTGTTTGTATTTAACACTTAAGTTTCCGTGGTTCTTTGTTCATAGTTAACCTCATGCAGCTGTACCCTTTACAATCATCTGATGGGTTTCAGTTCAGACTTATTGGAAATATCCATAGGTCTGTCCTAGTGTCGAGGTCATGGTTAAAGGTGGTGCTGGACGGTATTATGTTTACATGTATATATTTATATACGCGAGTGGGGCAGAACACCACCACTAACTATGATCTCAGTGCTGGATTTTAAGATTTTAGTTATTGTAAGAAAATTATTTTTGCTCAGTACAGCTTACTGGGATAATGCGTCAAATAAACTGCCAACAATTGTGAACGACTAGCCTGGTTACAGTATGAAAACATTACCTGGAGGTAACCCTGGTGTATGAATCAAAAAGTGAAAAATGACAGTTGGAATATTCACCAATCAGCCACAACATTAAAACCACATGTTTAATATTGTGTATGTCCCCCCCTGTGCACCCAAAACAGCTCTGAAAGGTCAGGATATGGACACTGGACCTCTGGAGGTGTCCTGTGGTGTCTGGCACTGGGACGTTAACAGCAGAACCTTTGGGTCCTGTAGATCTGCAATGTTCCGTTGCATCTCCTGGATGCTTTATCAGATTGGGATCTGGGGAGTTTGGAGGTTGGCTTTGGACTGACGTGCTCCTTTAATGTTTGTGATTGATTACTGTACAGTTGATTTTGTTTGTGCAACTGTAGTTATTTACCTACAAAGATTGCATACTAACAGGGAAACGGTAGCTCTTTTAATATGCATCTTACTTTAAATAGTCACGACATAAATTACATTTAATCTTTCCTCTTTAATTGGTAAAAATAATTTATGGTAGAATTACACAAGTCTTACTTAAATGTAACGTCCATATAAAGATTGGAACTTAAAGCACATTTTAATTTTAAGCACAGTGCCAGTCATAGAATTGCATAAGCGATTTAATGATGTTAAATATTTATTTGACTTGGAACTTCCTTCTGCCCCACCTCCTAGCGCTCGACTTGAGCATCCTGTTGTAGAACAGATTCCCTTCTTTGGCGGATGAGAAGCAGGAATGTCGTGAACAGCTGAAGTGTTCCAATCCTGGGAATTTCCTGTCCTTCTCTCTTAGCCCCACCCTTCAAAAAAAAACTTCCTGATTTAGATGATTGAGCAGTCAGCCTCATTCCAAACACACAAAATTCCCCAAAGCCTTTTATCTCAATTCTACACACACGCATACACACACATCTAGCAGGAGGAACTGCGGCACTCAAGACTCAATTGGTCGCTGGTTCCTCATTCAGTGGAAACAAGTTGTCGTGTTATCAGCTCTTTCCTGCACGATATGCATTATATGAAAATAAATGCGGCCGGTCACAATTGAAACTCAGCTGTCAGGCTTTGATGGAGGCATTCATGCAAGCAGACTCACTGCCGGCAGCAACAGGGCACGTGGTTTAAGTAATTTCCCGTATAATTACAGCTCTGTAATACTGTCAGGCGCTGCCGATTATATGCTGGCCTCTGCACGATCTTGATATTGTTATAGTACAAAGATTATGACGTCTAATATACATGTGTGGAAACATTCTTGTCCAAACTTAGTGCTTTAGTTGCCATCCAGGATGAACTACACTTTTCCAGTCACATGCCGTGTTTCCCCTTCATGACGCCCAAATATATTCACACAGGAGATCTGAACTGTTAAATATGAGTGTTTTAATTTAACTGGAGTGTGCTGGAACCGTTTGCTGCCCGACATATACAACCTGCTCAACTGTACACATTCACAGCTTCCATAAAAAATACATCTTTGTATACACAGCATTTACAATATCATACAACAGAGCCGTTGCAGGTACATCTCTATGGATGGATGTTGTTTATGACAATGATTTGCAGTGTTCACTGAATACAAGCGATCCTTTTACACAGCAATGCCATCCCATGATAATGTGTCACGTGTGATCGTGTGTTTGCTCTCCTGCAGCCGTCAGTCTGCTTAATTCTTCTATGCAGCTGCCTGTCCATCTTATACTGGTAGCAGTCACGCCCTGATCGAGTCGCCCACGCTGTCGTCCTCCTGGCACGTCACCGCAGAAGTAATAATCGCGCCGGACCATTTGTCCTTCATCATCGTCATCACAGCATTCTGCCTCTGTCACTTCCTCACTCTCTCATTTCCTGCTAATGTCCGTTCCACTGAATGTCGTCATAGCCCACCTGCAGACACAAAAGGGACAGACACTGGTTACACATCGAGCGGGAATTTGTTAATGTTTTTCCATTCATGCCAGACTGGCTGTACTCTGGAAGCTCTGTGATTTCAACACACCTCCTCATCAAACTCCTCGTTCTCTTCCTCCTCACTGTCGTCTGATTCGCTGTCGGGCAGCTCCCTCAGGTCAGGATTGGTCAGGGAGTACAGCTCTTTCCTGATGTCGCAATTGTCCAAACCGTACGTGAGGTGGTAGGCGGTGTGGCCTCCAGAGGTCAGCTGGTTGGGATCTGCTCCTTTCTGCAACAGCAGTTTGACCAGGGAGAGGTTCTGCTGGTCCACGGCCAGATGCAGCGCACTGCGACCGTTATGCTGCTCCTGTACAAAAGGGAGAGAACAAAAGGGGGTTTAAAAGTGTGAAAACAACCGGGTGTTGACTGGTCCTGGTCTTACGACGATTAGGCTGCTCATCTATGTGAATTTTATTTTTTGTGTACGAGTCCAGGTACAGTCTGGGTATATATATAGGCTGTGTTGTGTTGTTTACCTTTGAATTAATGTCCGCTCCTAGTTCCACCATTTTCTCCACCAGTGAGAGGAAACCATGAACTGAGGCCATGTGGAGGCAGTTCTGACCTGCACAAAACAGAAGAGGAAGAGCTTAACAGCTGACACCAGACCAGTACATACCATCTTATAACAGCACTTTAACAGGAGCCTCCAAACGAAGGTCACCAGTTAATTTGAATTAGCTTACATTACTCTGCTATGTTAATGCCCATTATTACAGAAAAACACTGTGTGCCAAAGATACTTAAAAATGTTTGTGCACAAGTCTAAACTAAAACTGTCCACCTTACTATTTGAAGCCCCAGCATCTAAAATTATGTGCCGTGTAATAGATGGGTCTTAGTCAGAATGTGAGGCATGAAAGGCTATGGCATTCCCCCTGCTCGCTTTAAATGTTTCCTTCCTCCTAACTATAGTATTCAGGGATAATGGGCAGCAGGAATTACTCCGTGCCCACCATTCATCTTTTTAAATAGTAGTTAAGAGCAGCGGCAGGCTGGTCAGTCAGGGGTGGGCCACCACAGAATGGAAAGTACCCTCACAGCATGGTACGATATTCTAATATTGTAGAGCCACCGTAACTCAGCCTAGTTCAAACATTTGTTATTAAAGTAAAAGCTCAGTGGGAAAAGTCGCTGTTTTTATGCTTCAATCTTACCGTTGTAGTTGCAGGCAGCCATCGCTGTGTGTAGATGCCCCGGCTGACAATTCTGTGTGATGACGCTGAAGCAATGCAGGTTACCATGGCGACAGGCGATGTGAAGAGGCGAGTCCCCGCTGTTGTCCACCAGCGTGGGGTCACAACCGGCCACCAGGAGACTGTGACACACGTCTGGCTGGTTCGTTATTACCGCTAAGTGGAGAGGAGTCTGGAGTGGGAAAGACAGGTGAGTTACTGAGTTGTTCTGTAGACGTTTTTACCTTTGTAGTAAACAGTAATAATAGATACAGGCAAATGTTAGGAGAATAGAGAAGATGATAAAGAGGTGGTTCTTGCGCACCTGTCTCAGGTCATTTTGTGTGTTGAGGAAGTCTGTTTTCTTGGACAGGCCGACCATTGTTCTGATGTAGTCCTTGGCCTCATGGATGATGGCCAAGTGGAGCAACCTGCACACAAAAGAGAAGATAGAAAACCTGTTACAGTTCACATTCACAACCAATGGCACATATTCAACAACAGCAAATGTATGTATTCTGTTTCTCCATCTATGTGAAAAACTGTTTTAGGACTGTTTCACTTTAAGATGATTCAGGTAAAGGTTTTAAGTAGCTTTTGAATAAAGCACTGGAGAGAATTGCGAAATCGCAGCGCAATGCCCTCTGAAGGAGACGACACTTAACTGATATGTTATGGTTGTAAAGCAGGGGGATTTCCACCATAAATTAGCATCAAGTATAATCTACAAAGAAACACAAACTTTGCAATCCAGATTATATAATTATTTACATCAAGTTAACCAAGTTTGCCTCCAGGCCCTCAGACACTCAAAAGACTGGATGCAGTTTACTTAGTACTGAGTTATGTAACTTTATCTACTCAAGTGTAGCACAGCAGCCAATTTTATACTTGAAGGGGGGGATCACTTCTCTGGATTGCCCTCACAGCAAAGAAATATAAAGAGATTTACAGAAACAGATGATTCCAAGTGGTCCTCTGCTCTGAAACATGAACATTTGTATTCTTCATTTAAATCAGTGCAAAATGGTTTCACGCTTCATTGCTTTGTATGAGCCAGTCTTCAGCTCTGAATAATTAAATCACTCTTTGAGATGTTAACTAACAGCTGAGATATAAGAGCTTTTACAATGTGTGCGAACTATATTTCTCGGCGGAGGAGTTGTGCCTTAATAAAAATATTATTTATTTAATGTTATTCCCCGTAGTTTTATGGCAGCAATAAGCCATATGCGTGTATTTCAGAGTGTGTTTCGCCTCCAGGCTCCGCTCTCTAACTTTGCTGTAATTTAAGGAACTTTTTTCTACTTTTTTCCTTCTTCTCGCTTCACGGGAACGCGCGTCGGTCGGATTCCTTGGCGGCGCGCCCGGGACTTTCCCACTCTGACCCGCGGCCATAATAGATTCCCTCCTGATAATAGCCTTTTGTTTACGTCCAATCCTGCCGTGTCTGACCGCAGATAGACCCGATATCAAACCGGACACCGGTTCTGTGTGTTGTTCCCACTTCAGCAGCGGACTTTTACAAGCCCTGAAGTTTTAAAAACGAAGCTTTGGTTCAGACTACGTTAGGCCCGGGCCTGTGCGTTTTAATGACAAGCTAGAGGAAGACATTCCCAACAGGAAAGGCATCAAATTACCTCCAAGACCCGAGCTGGGCCTACGCAGCCTAGCTGTGTCTCCGAAAACTCGTAAATATCCGGACTGTGAAACGTGATTCCAGGTCAAACTTACGTGTCTCCCTCCTCGGTGATCTGTGTTTGCCAGTCGTACAGCTCTCCGGTTACCGCCGGAGCTTGTTTGTGCTGCGGCGGCTCGTGTTCCAGCTGGAGCCGGAGGATCTCGGCGGCCACAGCCTGGTACTCCTCCTCCTTCAGCGAGTCCAAGCCGCTGTCGAGCCGCTCCTCTGTCGACTGAGCCGCCTTCCCTTCTTTAGACTCCCGACTGTAATCCATTTGGTTTATTAAACTGGTCCGGTGGAGGTCCATGACGGTCCTTGGTGTTCGGGCCGAGGTGCGTTTGGTTTGGTAGGAGTTGTGCAGCAGTCTGTAAATGCCCTCTGTGTGGCTGCGGCGGGGCGGAGCTAACAGCTAGGTGGGGGATTTCCAGAAAACTGTCACTTAGAATAACACGGCACACAGATCGCTGGCTCCAGGAGGGGATTTCTGTTGAGACACATATAAATAAGCTGGCCAGTTTGTCACCAACAGAGCTCAATAATATTGCAGGATTCATGTGCTGCACGTATAATATAGTTTCTGAAGCCTTTACTTACTGTAAAACCAGCATTCTGTCATGCAAACTGAAAAGTGGGGCTTCAAATTTTCTGCACTTTTCAAGTCAAACAGTATAATCAACTAACAATATCCTTCAGTTAATGCACGAAGGGGAAACACTAGGACAAAATAACCTGATGCACACACTTAAATGTTTCATATTTCCCTCTTAATGGGTGAATGAGTTTCTTTATTGACAGGACTGGGGGAAGGATGCATGCATGGAAAGTCCTTAAACTGCACCTTTGTCAGCACGTCCCTGCTGAATCACTTAACAGAAGGAAGTGTTGCTCAGCAGCCCCTCTGTGTTAAAGTGGGTGGGTGGGCTGACCTGCAGGAGGGGGGGCGCAGGAGTTTCCTCCAAACATTTAAGTGTGATTGCAATGTGCTTTCAGTTTGTTTATCATACTGTGGAAATGATATGATGAACACAAGAACACACCAGCAGGCCTGCAGTGGAGTTTCCCCAGCACACGCAGATCCTGACCACATGGTCAAGTCTGTGCGTTTGTTCTTAAAGATATATTTCACTTTGATGTAACACTGGTGTTTTTAAAACCAGAGAAGCTGCGGTGATGAATATTATGTGCCTTAAGTTTCTGTCTGTGCTGTGAAATCCTAAATCTAATTGCATAAAGTCTAAAACAGTATCAGTTTCTTGCAAGCATTTATTTTTGCAAACATTTACTAAAACATACTTCACATGCTGCCAACTAGTTCTAAACATAGGAAATGAAGCTGCTGCAGGTTTTTGGTACTGATAGGTGGATTAAACTCCCACAGATTGTGCCACAGTGCCTCTTATGTCACACTATCAAATCACTACTTCCATTCTTTTGCAGATAACATGGAAGGACTCCAAGTTCTGGAAAAGGCCGTGAGGCTTCCCAAGGCTGCGACCTATCCCTTTAAAAACAAACGTCAAGTTGAATGTGATGTTCTGGAGGCCTGGGGGAAACTCCAGGCTTGTTTTACCTCCCATTGTTCAGTCAGTGTGACCAGTTAGACTGGGACGCTTAGGCTTCGCTCTCAGCATATTTTTACTGTCACGTTATCAGCTGTCGGGTAGCATATTAGGAAAATGCACATATATGCAAAGTGTCTGTGCATTCGTGAAATAGATGTAGACATTTATATTACACACTGCTGCTGCTGCTATCGGTTTCTAAAGCAAGAATGGAATAATTGTAGAGGGGACGACAAACCAAATAAGCCACAGTTACACCCACAGTTCAGAACAAATACATAATGTGCATCTCAGCCGTTGATCACAATCAGCTTCGGAGGCACAGTGAAACCCAGACCTCTGTTTGAACCATAATAAGGCAGATGAATGGAGGAAAGGAATGCACTCAGCAGGCTGAATGAAGAGTAGCTGCACTACAGGACAAAACAAAATGTACGAGGCAGTCAAAGGGAAACTAATATTTCAAGTGCATTAGGATAGCTTGATTGTTGCTATCATTATTACACAGTTGTTGTATTATCTCTGGGTTTACAGTTGAACAGCATGTATTTAAGCCCCTATGGAGGAATTATACTGATCGATGATGTTCAAGTTTGTCAGCAGGAAGCGCTCTGGTCTTTTTTTTTCTGTTTAAATCCAGATATGTGTAAATGCTGCAGATATGATTGGGGTGAGTGGAGGTAACTCATTTTGTTTGGAAACCAGTCAGACGAAACCGGTGCGGCTCGGCTGACTGGAAGTCCATGGTATCGGTGCATTATCTGACACCAAATTCTGAAACAATGACACTAAAAACAGAAACAAACTCCGACATACTGAAAAGGCTTTGAACATTTTAGCAAACGTGGAGGGAAGTGCCGTAAATACAGTTACAACAGTAATATTCCTGTATCTCTGTGTGCAATCAGGACTTTTTGATGTGTTTTTCCAGGCTTTTTCTAAACGTAATCCAATTTGCCCTCATTACCTACTTATAGTTGGAGTGTTCTGAGTGGGAAACCCGGGGAAAGGAATCTGAGATGGTGGTATCAAATCTCTGATAAGCTCTGTTTGTACTCTTTCATTGTCCTTTTAGAGGAAAAGAATGTACATAGCACATCACCCTCTGTTTACCTAACTAGAGCATATTTCACAACAGTTTATAAAAGACACAGAATAGATGATATGTGCAGTATGATAAGCGATTTGTATTGTGTGTGGTATGCGCTTGTGTACTGTGGAGTGGAATAACACTGGAAGGAAGGACGTAAAAGTAACTGAAATGAATTAATGTCAGGTATTATTCTTGGCATGTTAATCTCTCGCCTCGGTGTTTCTCTTGGTTACAGTAAAGATAATGAAAACACTCTGATCACACAAGAGACAACATGAAAGAGGCGTGGAAGTGCTGAAATAACACTATAATAAAGGTGATGGCACTTGCTGGCATCCAGTTTTTCCTGGTTGGGATGAATTAGCTTTTTTTTTCTCTTTAAACTCGACCTAAAGGTGATCTCAGCCCAGCCTTCTCACTGCTCTGTATTGAAGTGGATTAGGAGTTTTTGTTGCATGTATTGCGAATAACTTTGCAACATTCTAAAATGAAACTTAAAGATGCACAGCTGGTTCTGAGGGCGTGTAAAGCTTCACTATGTGAGTTATCTGTGTCCTAAAGAAAAGGTGTGACATAACTATGTACACACCTGCGGTATCTGTGCACGTTTCTCTGTGGGAATCCCTGGGCAATTTGGACATGAGGCGACATGTACAGCACAGAATGACTCATTGTGAATCACTCAGTCAGCCACACAGTGAAGTGATAAAGGGTCAAAGTGAACAATGACTCATTAAATCACGTTCTGAAATTATTAAGACTGAAAGCATGACAGAGACACGAACTCTGAAATACCTCAAAGTTTCACTGTGTTCACCTGTTTCTGTACCTGCTTCCTCTTTTCTGCTTCCTGTACGAGGCAGCAGCCCCACTTCTTCTCTGGTAGACTTTGTGCTGTTACTACTGCAGGACCTTTGCACTCATGTGCTGTAAATGCTTGTTGCTGTTTAAATCCACTCCATTATTCTATATATCTCTATTCCAAACAAATATGATTCAAACTGACAACCAAGAACCACAAATAACCTGCTGTAAAAGTTCAATTCAATTCAATTCAATTTTATTTATATAGCGCACATTTAACACGTCATCTCATAGCAATTAACATAGTGAGGAGAAAAGAAAACAGAAAACCCAACAATCCAAAGTTGCTTTTGGATTCCCTATGAGCAAGCAGTCAGCGACGGTGGGAAGGAACCAAAAAAAACCCTAGGATAGGGAGGGGGAAAAAAACTCTGACAGAACCAGGCTCAGGGAAGGCGGCCATCTGCCTCAACCGGTTGGGGTGGGAGTGGGGATGAGGGGGGTGGGGATAGCAGGAGAGGTTGGGAGGAGAGGTTTTATGCACTTGATGCTCCACCTGTTGAACGCCTTATGCTCCGTTTGAAGATCACATGGTAGCTGGGAAATTGATTTATGACTGTTATATTATACCATCACTTTACACCAGCTACGATTTAAGCTAAACTAGCAGAGTTAATGAGGTTTGAGGAATGCATCTGTGATCCGGTACATATTTGGAGCACACACATGCTAACGCTAAACCCCCCCACTTTCCCACAGGTATTGTTCCCAGGGAAAGGGAATGGATTTTTAGTGAGAATTCCCAATCAATATCAATCCCAGTATCTCAATGCATGGTAATCAAGCCAAGTTCCCACCGCATTTACTTATAATTAACTCACAAGTGTGACTAGAATCTAATTTTTCCATAAATCAAACACCAGCTTTCCAAAGATAATCAAAAGCTTTATTGTTTTTCCTCTTCTATTCGGGGCTTTCGTCGGAATTTAGATTCTCAGAGTATACTGATACCTGCTCGGAATAATTTGTTATCATAACAGCATAACCGCTTAAATTAAGATTAATTCCTGCCAGCGCCGAAGCACGACTGGCCCGCGTCACTTTGATTTCATGAGCAGCATGAGAACTGTTCGGCTAAAGTCACTGGTTAGACTTTTAAAAAAGCGAGGTGTGTCCGACTGAAATTCAGCCTTCTTTACGAGAAAAAAAAAGAGACCCAGATTAGAAAGGAAACAGCAGGGGGTGAAAAGAAACTTGTGGGCTTTAAAGGAGGAAACGTGTCGCAGTGAGAAAACGGGTTATCAGACGTTCACAGGGGCCGTGTTTCGCCTGCCTCACTTTCCCCGACTCCCTCCATCTCCCCCCACCCATCTCTCATTCCGCTCCCATGGGTCATTTTCCTCTAATCTGGATTCCCACTGTCTTCTACATTACTGACAGTGCATCAATCACAGTTAAACACATGCCCTTTACCATGCCGACTGTCAGCTGATGCGGTGTGTGTGTGTGTGTGTGCGCAGAGCTGCCTGGGGTTCCCCGACCAGCTCCTAACCTCTCCTTAATCCCTCAAAAATGTCGGCATCGCTATGGAAATATTATGCCGCTCAGCACTGTGGGATAGCGGCAACAACGAACCGAGGATTAGCATATATTTCAATTGCGCTCTTGTTTGAAATACAACGGCGGGTGAACACGAGGGCACCACTCCTGCCAACACTTACTTTTTTTTTTTTTTTTGTTTGATGAAAAGTTGAAAAGCAGCATCTTAAGTGTGGAGGTCAAAACACTGAGCGGTGCGCCGAAATTTCAAGAGCACTCGGCTCTGTTGATTTAAGCGCACTTAATTCAAAATCCTAAGTTTGTGATGGCCTGCTTTTCTCTGTGGTATGCATGTTGTTTCCTCTTGTTAGATGCTGAGCTGTCTAGCCTTCAGCATACTTTTCTTTTCTTTTTTTTTAATACTTCACCAGAGCCTGCCTCTTTGTTCTCTCTTTTTCCTGCAAATGCTGCCAAAGAGAGTCCAGCGAGGGCAAAGACGAACAGAAAGGAAGTGGATGAATTAATTTACCTTCAGCGTCTCTTCTCTTGAGTTTAAAGTCTGTGTAAGGGGAAGCTCAGAAATTTTGCTTCTAAACACATAATATGTGTCAGAAAATAGCTGGTGAAAAGACTGAACTATGTAGTGTTTTACAATCCTTTTTTGTGTTCGGGTTTTCTGGACATCCTGGATCTATACTTTGCATGAACCCTCCCACTAACACTAAATAATAAGTGGTTATTTTAATCAATCACAAGCTACAATACCTACTGCAAGCTAGCTATGCAAATGCATCTTGCCTGGATGCCAGAATTTGCACAACAGCTCTTCGACTTCAGTCTGCAGTGAACATTTAACACCAGGTCGTTTTGCAGACTTTCATCGAAGGATATTCACAGATGATCTACTATCACTGGTGAAGGCCAAGGAGGGAGAACCTTCGTCCTCCCAGCCCACCAACCTCTTGTACCTTCGTCTGCACTAAATGCCCACAAATGAGTGCAAGTTGCCTAATTTATTGTAGTAGGTAGGTGTGTGTTTTGGTTAAAACAAGTCTGTTTGTATGGTTGGTGCGATCCTGTGAAGGACAGTTAGCACAGAGAGTGCTTGGTCTCATGAACAACTCACGGCCAGGACCCCTTTGTGTCACATGCTCAAGCACCGAGCATCATTTTTCAATGCACAGGGTAGTCTAACAGGCTTATGAACATCTGTGAACACTGGAAATACACGCAGTGAGTCCATAACCAAATGTTCTCTGCTTGTGTTGTCACTGTCGCTCCTTGTAGCAACCAATAACATAATAACGGCCAATAACATAATAACATTTTGCCGATAATGTAATAAGTTATTATGTTAAGGGCCTAGCATTATAAAAAATCCTTCAAAAATGTAATAACTGCAGCTGATAATGTAATAATACATAAACAGGACTGCATTTCTTGGAACTAAAAGATTTTTTTGCTGTTTTTGTGCAGTTTGCTCATCAAAAATAGGTCTAGTGGATGGCATAGTGGTCATATTCATTCATCAAGGATACGTCCCATGTAGCTCTCACTCTCCTTAATTATGGTTGGAAGAGACAATCTGAGAATTATCTGTTGTACAAAATCTTTATTTAGAATATTGTTTATTTGCTCAGATATGTAAATTCATAATTTCACGTCAGTGTCTCTGTTGGATGTTGCATTGTCAAATGAATTTACCACATTTTGTTCTCGGAAAACATTTAATTAAAACTCTTTTCAAACATTTCTCAAGGAGAAATGATTCAGTCCTCAATTAAAACTGTGTTTAAATAACTGGACTGGCACTATAATGGCAATTAACTCCAATATACAACACAGAACATGAACACTCATTTACAAATGTAAAAAAAAACTGAAGAGTATTATTATTGGCTCAAAAACTTTATTACATTATTGGCAAGTTATTACGTTATTGGCCTTCTTACATTAAAAATAGCCAAAATAATTACGTTATTGGTTGCTACACTACTTTACACGCAACAAGAAGTTTGCCTTGTGTTATGCTAACCCCAACCCTATATTGTGAAAAGATGGATTTAACCCAAACCGTAATCTGTTACTAAACCTAACTAAGTAGTTTCAGTGCCTAAACCAAACAGCGAGTGAAAACAAAACTTAAAATCACAAAATGAAACAAAACTTAGTGAAAAAAATAATGGTCCCACACAGCAAATGAACCTTAGTCTCATGGATCAAAGTCCTGTGATGACCAGAAAACTGGAAAACATCTAGACATGAACTGAACAAGACCTAATACCATGCTCCTCATTGCCACTCTTTTGAATGAGTGGTAGCAAATGTTGACACGCTGTCAGTATATTGAATTAGCAGCGCTAACTCTCTACAGCCATTCTAATGGGTGTCCACGGCAATTCAAGTGAAACCTTTTCAATCTTGTAATAGAGAAGACACCACCATTCAAGAATTACAGCACGCAGCACAGCAGGGAGACTGAAAATGTAACACTATATAATAAATGCTGACATTTCATTTAAATGCCACAGCAGCTTGGGAGATCATAGGCATGCGAGGTTTCTCAGTTAACCTAAATAATTCAGCAAAGGCCTCGAGTCATATTTGTAAAGCACCTGCAGTATTATCTGGCACTTTTGGTTAATCACGTCCCTTCAATCCCAACACGCAAATGTTTGACGAAACAAAATATGGAGACTATTACAACTTTCTGCTTTAATGCCTCATGTTTTTCACCGTCTGTAGTTCATAGGAATAAATTTCATATTAATGCTCATATATACACCGATCAGCCACAGACAGGTGAAGTGAATAACATTGATCATATTGGTACTATGTGGTGTTCTGAAGGAAAACCTTGGATTTTGGCATCCGTGTTGATGAGACTTCGACACCCAAATATTGTCCCAGAACAAGCACACTCCCTCATGCAAATCCCAAATGTCACTGGCCTACCCCTGCAGGAAAATGCACCCCACCACATGGCGAAAACATCAACCAATCAGGAACATCTTGAGGAACATGACAATGGCCCAAGATGTTGATCTGACCTCCAAACTTCATAGACCCCATTCTGATCAAGCATCAACAGGATGCAGTGGAACAAGTTTGATTGACAGAGGCCCCACTGCACAAGCCAGAGTACCCAAAGGATCCACTGCCAACATCCTGGTGCCAGACCCCATAGGACACCCTGAGAGGTACTCTTGTCCATGCCCATGGGTTCAGAGCATTTTTGACCAACACAATGTTAGGCAGGTGGTCATGATGTTATGCCCAATCGGTGTATATGACAACACTGTGGATCAGCAACAACACTGCAATCATGACACTATCTTTGGTGAGTATGACTCGGCATCATCAGGATGAAGACACATGGAAGTGGTTGTAATTAGCTAAGTACATGTACACAAGTGCTGTCCTTAAGTGTTCAAGTACTAACAATGAGGATTTTCATTTTTTGTTACTTTATACTTCTACTCTACTACAATATAGAGACAAATATATTTTAGTTTTTACTCCACTACATTATTTTATAACTTTAATTAGCAGATATAGTTTAAAAATACCAAATTATCAATTCTGATTAATAAATTAGGAGTTTGACATCAATTCTAAAGATAAAACTTTACTGATCCCTGAAGGACATTCAAAAGCTGTCTAGCAGACAGATCAATCTATGAATAATTATCATGCAATAATATACATTAATCTAAAATATGTCATTTGGCATAACGAGAACTTTTATTTTTGGTACTTTAAGTATACTTTTTATGCTACTTTTGTAATTTTGCTTAAGAATAAGTTTAAATGCATCACCTTAACTCTTTGAGAATAATTCTACTTTGTTATTGGTACTTTTACCAATGTACTTCTTCCACCTCTGGTATGGGGTTCTTCGCATGTCTAGATATCCTTCAGACTCCAGTGGAGCTCTGTTGAACAAATCTGGGTGACATAAAATTGTAAAGCCCTTTGTTGTTAAATGTCTGTAATTCACAGCGTCACAACGAGAATTCCTGAAAGGACAACAAACAAAACAATCTCCATCTACTAGGGAAGATTTTGTGAGCGAGCTGAAAGCTTTACAACAGTTACGAAATGAACTGTGCAGTCAGAGAGTCTACATAGTCATCAACCTCAGAGTCAAGGCCAAATAACCACATGGTGGAAGGAAAAAGCCGCCATATGATATGTGGGAAGGAAATAAGTAAAGCCATGTGTTTGGAATAATGCAGCCTGATATCATGGTGCTCATCAATTTATCCATCTGACTTTGTTGTCTGACTGCATACACTTATAAACAAAGATTTAAAAACAGGAATATTAGTTGTAGAAGGGGTAAAGAAGTAGACAACTGATTCATTTACTATTAATGTTTCTAATACCCCAATAGTATCTCTTTAGGACATTTTTAACTGTAACACTTTGCAGCTGATCTCCACCATTCACACAACAGACCTCATTGTCTCTATGCTAATGCAAAGCTGCGTTGCTGCAGTGGGAGTGTGTCCGCGGCGAGTGCCGAGGATGCCGCTTTGATGTAAATGAGGAAAATGATGCAAAAAAAAACAACGTTTAGTCATTCATTACATTCAATTTTGTCACCATAAAATAATCAATGCAGGCAAAAAGCAGGTGTCTGTTATCGCACAGCAGGTGTTAATTATGGAATGGCAGGTGTTTGTTGCTCGCTGACGGCCAGTAAACGGCGCTGGTGGCAATCTGCCATGCCAGAGGGGAGTTTGTGGACGTAGAATTGTGAAAAAATATACAGTGGGCGAAGCTACATGAGTGGCTGGATGGAGGGACACATTAACCTGTCAACCAGCTTATTCCAACCGATTCCCCTCATAAGGGAAACCGATAAAACGGCATAAAAAAGCAAGACGAACGCAGATCAACAGCTTGGAAGTTACTTGAAAGCACAAGCCAGGTTTCTACAAAAGGGCTCCAGCCTACTGTATCAAGAGAGCGAACATCCACCAAATGAAGCAAAAATATCTCTTTAATTGAGCATACCACGAGGTCCTTCATTAACAGTTTAGACTGAACCATGACAGGCCAGATTTTGCTGCTCTAATTCATTCGCAGTCAGCTGAATAAGGAGGGAAGAGTGCCTGAGCAATTTCGCTTAATGCAGTGGTGACCTTAAGGACCGATAATAGGAGCAAATCACATTACTGTAATAAACAGTCATTGCTGCCAGTGTTTACAACAGCACAGATAATCGGGAAGCGTAACATAATGGCCTTGGAAGCCACAACTATGTGGCGTGTGAGTCAGTGGGCTTTAATATGTGAAATAAAAGGCACTGAAACACTAAATATGAATGTAAACATAATTAGCATGAGCAAAGCATCAGCTGCAGCTGCCTATTTAGCTGCAAAAGAGACGATGACTGGTGAGGCGTGGGATGGGTTTACCTTAAGTGGTTAATAATAGAGCTTTGTATCGGACTGTAACTGTCCTGAACCTGACCTATAACCATGTGTTTAAGCCCTGACCCAACTGAACCTAACTGGCACTGCCGAACCTGAAAGATTTTTCTTCCGTCTTCCCCCACGTGCATTGTGTGTTTGCTTGCAGCATGGAAACACAGATGATACATAATCAGTGAGTAACTTGGTAGATTCAAGTCATAACACCCAAAACAGACATTCAGGTCGGGTAGAAAAACCCTAAAGAATACAAGTTTTTGCATGCAGCACTGATATCGCTCAGAAAACACAGTCCAGCCCCATCTTGCCCTGTGTGAAAAAGTAATTGCCCCCTTAGCTACCAATCAACCAAATGGATGAATTAATTTGGCACTTGGGTTAAATTTCACCAGCCACACCCACGTATGATTACTGCCGGGCTTGTTGAATCTAAACATCACCTAAATAGAACCTGTCTGGCATTGTGAAGTAGCTAAAGGGTCAGCACATGATGCCACGTTCTGAAGAGATTCAGGAACAGATGAGAAACAAAGTCATTGACATTTATCAGTGTGGAGGGTTACAAAGCAATTGCTTAGGTTCTGGGACTCCAGAGAACCACAGTGAGAGACATTATCCACGAATGGAGAAAACATGGAAGAGTGGTGAACCTTCCCAGGAGTGGCCGGCCTACCAAAAATTCTCCAAGAGCATCAATACCTAATCCAGGAGGTCACAAAAGAACCCAGATGAACATCAAAAGAACTACAGGCCTCACTTGCCTTAGCTTAGGTCAGTGTACATGATTCCACAATGAAAAAAAAGACACTGGGATAAAATGGCATCCATGGGAGAGTTGCAAAGCGCAAACCACTCCTGACCAAAAAGGAACATAGAGGTTCGTCCAGCATTTGCAAAAAATATCTAGATGAGCCCCAAGACTTTTGGAATAACATCCTGTGGACTGATGAGTCAAAGGTGGAACTTTTTGGAAGACATTGATCCCATGACATCTGGCGTAAAGCTAATACTGCATTCCAGAAGAACCTCATACCAACAGTGAAACATGGTGGTGGTAGAGTGATGGTTTGAGGATCTGGACGAGTTGTCATAATTGATGGAGCCAAGAATTCTGCTCTCTATCAGAAAATCTTCCTGGAGAATATCCGCCCATCAGTTCATGACCTAAAGCTCAACACAAATGGGTTCTGCAGCAAGACAATGACCCAAAGCTCACAAGCAAAGCAAATATCATCGAATGTGGCAGAATTAAAACTATTCTGCAGACAAAGAGTGGGCCAAAACTCATCCATGGCGATGTAAAAGACTGACCGCAAACATTTAACTGCAGCTGTTGCTGAAAAGGGTGGACCAACCAGTTATTAGGTTTAGGGGGCAATTACTTTTTCACAGGGGTGATATTGGTTTTCAAACTAATACATATATATATTAGTTTGATGATCTGGAACATTTAAGTGTGAGAAAAATGGAAAAACAAAGACCTCAGGAAGGGGGTAAAAAGTTTTTCACAGCTCTGTATGAATAGGGATGTACTAAATGTTTTTCTGGCATACTATATGGTAGAATGGATATTGGAACGAACCCTGAGAGCGGTGTATCTGCAGCCCTCTTTCTGGAAGGGCCGTGGGCAGCAGCAGCTCAGTTGCATTTAAAGCTGCAGACATTGAAACAACCTATTTGGAAGCGATCTAAAACATGGTAGAATTCACTATGGTTATGTGAAACTTAGATTAACTTGATTTTTTTTTTAAAGGGTATAACATGGGACCTTTACAGCTAAAGTACGCCAGATTGGACAAACAGCAAGAGTTAGCTAGAGTTTGAAAGCACACGAATGAAAGACAGACACTCCATTGCTTCAGAGCCACTCCTCCGAAACACATGAACACAGCTAAATTTGCAAAACATCCTATTCAAAGCCAATATAGTCCAATAGGTCCACAGAGAGCACTGGCAGACACACAAATACAAAATGAGAGCAATGATCTGGCATGTTTAGCGGTGCAAGATGCTGCAGGCTGCTATCTGCACACTAGCTCTAGCAACATGTCCGCCAAGACCTGTGGAAGATGCACCGACAGCGTGCATGAAGGCAGGCATATATGTTGTTAGATAGGCTGATAATCCATCCAAGCATCCCATGTGGACTGACTGCAATGATTGGATGTGCATTTAATTTATTGATTGCTGTCAGGATGGTAAAAGACTAAACAAATAGAACATAAAATGCTTCTTGAACACATTGCATGCTATAGCTTTTACTAGTAAAGGTGGGTTTCATTCAGTTTCATTCAAAAGCATCCCAATTGGTGTGCAAATATAGAGAAACTATTCTAAAAAACCAACAAAGTACCTGAAGATAAAATACAGGTTTATATGCAGCAAAAGATCAAACATCAAACCGCGAAGTGAACTTATCGCTGAGAAATCATCTCATCTATTGCTTGATGTATGGACGCCTGGATGTTATAAAGGCAGAGCGATCATCGCAGTATGTGATTTGCGCTCACAACACAACAGAATGCCATTCACTCCCCGCCCATATGTTGCTGTGCCGACTCCCTCCTGTTCCATCCATCTAATAATGGGAGGAGGATGAGAGAAAATGCCTCAGTGTCAATGGCCCAGCCACTGAGATTCCATTATTACACCCATAAATCCTTCCAATACCCCCATCTCTCCCTCCTCCCTTCTTCCTCCCCCCCTCTCTCTCTCTCTCTTTCCGTCTCCTACACAAGCAGTATCCGTGTGTTTAGATGACAAAACTTGAAACGCACACACTCGAGAGTTTAGCGTCTTCTTGAAAAATAACCGTCCATCACAACGTCAGCGCCCACACCTCCGTTTCCCTTGAGGCGGCTCTAACTGCTGTCATTAAAGAGTGTGAGAGGATGTGTGTGCGCACCTGAATTTCAGGTTTGCAGCCACATTTTTACAGCTTATTTATGTAGCATTGGTGTTTTTCCCACCACCTATATCTAAATTTTAATAGTGCGCGCATGATCTCAGTGTCGACAGGGAAGCCTGTAATGAGAGTCCATTTGTCCATTCATCACTTGCAGGAGGAGATACACCCTTCAGCGGCCTTAGATTTACAAGCCCGCTCCATCACTAGCGGATGCAGGGCTCGACTGTTAATGCCTGACCTAATGGCACACGGACAGGCTTGCGGTGATAAAGAAGGACCCTCGGTGAACCCGATTAAACAAAGGGTGTGGCGGAAAAAAAAAGAGGTGGACCGTGAAAAACGAGGCCTGGCCGCATGTAGCGATCACACCGGTATTAAAGGGGGGAAAAGAAGGAGAGAAGGAAGGCAAATCACCTCACTCTCACTGCCAACTGGTTTTTGTTGAGTGACGTTAAGTTCAATAGCGTGATTAATTAGGTGTGAAGGGAGAGTGCGATACGGTCTGCAGCAAAGTGAGATGTGAAGACTTGCATTTCACAGATAGCAAAAAAAAAAAAAAAAAGGAAAACCAGAGAAACAGATACACAGGCACATCACAGTCCATCCATCCACTGCTGACTGACTACTCTGAGTTTCTCATATGGGGGTGGAAGCAAGCATGGCACCTGCTCACCGTTTGCATCAGCTCATCATCGGTCAGGGAAGAAATTATAAAAAATGAAGTCAAAAATCCACCAGTGGTAGCTAACCGGATGTGGATCAGAAAGTCGCAGCCTCAGATCGCCAAACCAACATGCTGAATCACAGCTTTGTGATTTGAATTTCCACCACAAGAGGTAACGTGAAAGCATCTGAAATTCATTACTTTTGGTCTTTATTGTGTCAGAGCTGCAATGTTCCTGAGCAACAGCTCCTTAGACCAGAATGTGCTGTGAAAAGATGCAAATTTAGACTTTCATCAGGCATGTAGAGAGCGGCTGAGGTGTAAGATCTGATTGTTGTTGCAGCATTATTATAACTGTCACTGCAAGAGAACACTAAGAATTAATTGTAATGAAAATGCACACGTTTGAACAATACTTCCACATGTAGTGTAACTTATTGTGGTTATATTCTGGTAAATACAGGGCAGAGCCAAAGGGTGGCCCAGGTTCCACAAAGTAAAATATGGTCACTACAAATAGCAGCCACAACATTATGACCACTGACAGGTGAAGTGAATAACATTGATCATATTGGTACTATGTGGTGTTCTGCTGGAAAACCTTGGATTTTAACATCCGTGTTGATGAGACTTAGACACCCAAATAAACATTGTCCCAGAACAAGCACACTCCCTCATGCAAATGGCAATCCCAAATGTCACTGGCCTACCCCCGCAGGAAAATGCACCCCACCACATGGCAACAACATCAACCAATCAGGAACATCTTGAGGAACATGACAATGGCCCAAGATGTTGATTTGACCTCCAAACTTCCTAGACCCCATTCTGATCAAGCATCAACAGGATGCAGTGGAACAAGTTTGATTGACAGAGGCCCCACTGCACAAGCCAGAGTACCCAAAGGATCCACTGCCAACGTCCTGGTGCCAGACCCCATAGGACACCGGAGGTCCTCTTGTCCATGCCCAATGGTTCAGAGCATTTTTGACCACATAAG
>OMNN01094368.1:0-15713 GCA_900302755.1 Chromis chromis | reverse complement strand
GTTAATTTTCAGTAAATTTTTTTAAATTATTACTTTAGTCCGTTTCAAGTTATTTCAGTGGCCACTGTGGCTTTTTCTTTCTTTAACAGAAGGGTACCAACAATTTTGTCCACGTATAATGTATGCCCACGTGAGGATCGGCCTTTGTTTCTGGGAAGCTAGTGTTTGCTTCTACTGTAAAAAACTAATATCCACATCTCTTATGTGGAAGCTCCTGACTCCAAACAGAAACATAAGCTGCAACTCTGGGCTTCAAACTGGCTGCAATGTAAACCAAAAGGTGACACCTCAGTATACAGTGAATTAGAATTGATTTAACTTCCAAAAACAGTCGTGTAGTTAAAGGAGAACTCCACCTATGAAGATCAGTGAGAAAAACAACTCAACCTGTAAAAGCTGTTGTTTTGTTCTACTTTGTCTCTGCAGAGAGAGTGGAGAAATTATCTAAAAAAGCATACCATAGAAAATAAGCCTTATAAACAGAGGTTGTGATGCTTGGAAAAGGCATTTATCAAGCAGAGAAAGTTGGTATTAAGTTGCTTTATAAAGAATAAGGGATTCAAAGTTCTGGATGTTTAAATCATACGAGGGACTACAAATTGGAATATTTGCTTTTTTCAGATATAAATAAAATAAATTGTTAAACTTCCTTTTTAAAACTAGCTTTGCCTCAACCATCTATAACACTAAATTACTACGAACACACTGATGCATCAGAGTTAAAAATCTAATATTGTAATCCATCCATTATCTATACACTGCTTAATCCTCTGTAGGGTCCCCGGGGGGCTGGAGCCTATCCCAGCCGACTCAGGGTGAAGGCAGGGGACACCCTGGACAGGTCGCCAGCCTATCGCAGGGCTACACATAGAGACAGACAACCAAGCACACTCTCATTCATGCCTACGGACAATTTAGAATAATCAATTAACCTAAATGTTTTTGGACTGTGGGAGGAAGCCGGAGAACCTGGTGAAAACCCACGCATGCACAGGGAGAACATGCAAACTCCACACAGAAAGACCCCGTGAAGGTGGGGACGTGAACCAGGGATCTTCTAGCTGTGAGGCGACAGTGCTAACAACCGAGCCACCATGCAGCCCCTAATATTGTAATACATAACAATAAAAAATTAATAGCCTCAACTTCTCTGCAAAATGAGAACTTTTGTTTTGAAAATTTGAGTATGACTTACTGATAAGACTCCTGCACTTCCACTTTAGTAAGGTTTTGCATGCAGGGCTTTTACTTTTCAGGAATTATTTTTCCTTGTTTGTACTACAAGTCCTTTACTGAATTGTGATAGCTTGTAATTTAGGTGAATGCAGTGTGAGAGTGAGTGGTTGGTGGTGGTCGGAGGGGCCGATGGCGCAGATTGGCAGCCTGGCTTCCATCAGTCTACCCCAGCTGTGGCTACATACATAGCTTACCACCATCAAGTATGGAGTGAATGAATAATGCAATGTAAAGCATCTTTGAGTGTCTAGAAAAGCGCTATATAAAAGCAAAGCATTATTATTTAATTTAAGTTCTAGTACTGATGTCAGTGTTGCATCTTGAGGCCGACAAACTGGAATTACACCCGACAGTTTATCACTGAATCATTTTGTTATCATCACTGGCTCTTTTTGTCTTTCAGAGACAATGAAAAGCACCTTTTTTTTAGATTAGACAATTCAGCTCCTGAAGTAATTAACATAGCTTTAGCATTGTTTGCCAATTACAAATCGAAGCTGTAAAAAGCGACGACAAAAGAAAAGGCAGAAGCGGAAAGATGATGAAAGACAAAGTGTGAGTCAGAGGTTGAGCAACGATGTGTAAGAGTGAAAAATCTGCTGCACACACTGAGAAATGAATCACTGAGGGAAATGAGTAAGATGGTCCACATTCGCTGATTGAGTCGATTACCAGAACCCCCTTAAACTACATTTACAAAGCAAATGTAAATGATCAGTATATGGTTTGAATGAAATATAAGGTTACTGTGCTTGGAGTGACAAATCTGCAGCCTGGCAACGGTCTGATGTGGACAAACACAAACCCACGTTTGATTCATCAGGACCAGAAAGGTGGATTCAATAAGGAGGGATGGAGGAACAATGGCCGGATTATACGAGGCTGAATATAATCTGTCTATCCTCATGTAACCCCCTCTACCCTTCCAGTGTGCCCCCTTCCTTTTTCTGGAACTCTCTCTCTGTCCATCACTGTTTTTACATCAGAATTATAATTTGATCAGGATGCGAGATAGTAAATGCACGAGGCTGACGACAATGAACAGATGTAGTGAATCTGCAAAAGATGTCCTGAAGTTAGGAGTTATTCTTTATATAAACACACTCCTCACTTTGTATTCTCGCTTATTTTTTATTCTACATTTGGAAAACATGAATATTCTAAATAATCCAAAATGTTCCAACAACTTAAAATCCAGAAAACAACTGAGCTTAAGCAGCGTACAACTAAATTTACTACATGCCAGTCCAGTTGTTTAGATTGCATAAGTTCATTTGAAACTACTACAGAAAGAGAGCAGAGTAGCGGGGGAGAGACAGTGCGAGGGGTGAGGCAGGAAGAGGAGGAGAGAGGGGAGTGTAAGTGAGGAGAAAGGTGAGTGGATGAGAAGTGGGAGTGTTGAGGAAGAGAGAGGAGGAGAGACGGATGAAAGCAATAAACAAGGAACAGATTTTATTCGTCTCTGAGGACTTTCGTCTTCAGGTCTGTCTGGGCGTAAATAGAAGACCACAGCAAGGGTCCTGACATTAAAAGACGTTTCAAACGGGCACAGACAGAACTATCAACTCCCCTCTTTCTCTCTTTCGTGCCTAAACATCTTTATCTAGCCTCAGCTCTGACTTTCGCTTTATCTCTCGGTACCCTGCCTTCCTCCCTCCACCAAAGTTTATCTGCTCCACAGTTGTATCAACAAACACTCTCACTCTCGGCAAACCAAGAAAAAAAAAGGTGAAACAATACTTGTAATGCTTGTATCTCACCTCTCAGGCTTCCACTTTGCTCAGTCTCGCATCGTATCTGTCTCCCTTCTTTTCCTCTTCCTCTGTGCAAATCACTCTACTATATCTTATTTAATTCTACCTTTTACTTGTCTTTCCGCTATGTAAACGTTTGTCTCGTCTAATCGCCACCATTTCACCAAACTGTCCTCCATTATGCTAAACCTTCTGTTCCCCTGATTCCTTTTTTAACTTTATTTTATGAACATCTTCCCTACATAAATTGTAAAGAATGATATTTTTACCTCCGCCAAGTGAAGCCGGTTTGACAAACAGGCAAAGTTTGTTTGTTAGCAAGATAACTTGAAAGTCACGAACGTATTTTGATGAAATTTTCAGGAAATGTTGATAATGGGACAAGGAACAGATTAAATCCACCCCCTACCCAAAAAACGTATATTCGTCATTAATTGGACCTGAATATCCATCGCTGCGGCTCAATTTTTAGCGCCTCGATAAAAGCTTTATAATGTCCTTTACTTATCAGCTGCTCTTCATTCCACCTTTCCTCTCCTATTGTTAGGTTTCAACACTTTTCTCTCGTATTTTATGCTTCATCTCTATCATGCCTGCCTTTCTTTATATTGCCTTTTTCTTTGTACACTCAGTCACTACTTTCCTCCCTTGTACTCATCTTATCTTTACTGTAATGAATACTGTGATGGCACAGCTCTCAATTTTTGTACGACTCATTTATTTTTATTTGTATCTTTTAACTCTCAAACAGTTTTTTAACTATTTCCATCCTTTAAAGTCATTACTTTTTCTGATAATTACATCTTTATCTGCCTTTTCCTCCTTTATCTCTCACATCCAACCCTTTCATCCTCGCCTCCCTGTCATTTTTGTTGCCCTTACCTCCCTCCTTCCCTCTCATTTTCGCTCACACCAGCTTCCTATTATCTCCATGCCATAAAACCACTAAACTGACTTGTCAGAAGCCGAACATAAGTCCCTCTTAAATCAGCGAAGCCTCATAAAGCCCCATAGCCTCCTTTTAAATCTCCCTGTCGGTACAGATGTAATTTGGTAACCTTTTCTGTCTCATTTATGTAGCAGCTTTCCTCCCTTCACATCTCTTCTCTCGTCGTCAACTACATGTGTTTCTGATTGGCTGACAGTGACAGGAGTGGAGCTGTAGGTCTGATGGAGAAGGAAAGAAAGCAAAAGAGGAAATGCGCTGCATATGGATGGAGAGAGAGGTTGTGACCTTCTTCCTCCCCCCTCTCCTGGTAAATCTCATCTTCTTTTCACTGCGATTACATTTCTCTTAAAGGAAAAACAGGCATTAAAGGTCCATCAGTCTGTGAGCTTGGCAGGAACGCTGGATTGCTATCAGCGCCAAAACTGAACCTACTAAAATTGAGTGTATATCAGCAAAGCAGTTTAAAATGATATGCAGTCTGTAAGTTATGCAGAGAGTGGCAAAAACCTTCCTTTGGTCATACCATAGCAGAAGCTTCACAGTTTATACATTTCACAGTGAGGGCATTGGTGTTGACATTGACTTGTGGTTCGCAGTATCAATAATTTACGTTCCATAGTTTTCTAACTGATATTTTTGGAAAATTTCTCTGAAACATGCATGAAATAAATACTTGATGAAGGAAAATGGTCTCATAAATGAAGGCTGACTTTACATCTTTGAGCGTTTTTTTTGGCACATGATGGTTTTTCCAGCAAACCTGTGTACAAAAATGTATTTACTCAACATTCTACTAATCTTATGGCACACAATCAGGCAATCGACTGGGATTAACATCTATCTTGGATGATCCAATTTCAAATAGACAGTACAGGTGTTAATGTATCCAACATGCATGGAGGACTCATTCAGATGAGACAACATTGGATTGGAGGTGGTCTGGACCACATTATTTTAGCCGTGTGTACATGGAAATGTCCTGGGCCACACTGAAGGACCGCCTACTCAACTGATAACTTCTATGGAATTACGTATGCATTCTTGTTTTTAAAATCACACAGCTTTGGTCATTACTTCTGAAAATTCTAAAATTCAGACAAACACCGATCAGCCACAACACTATGACCGCTGACAGGTGAAGTGAATAACATTGATCATATTGGTACTATGTGGTGTTCTGCTGGAAAACCTTGGATTTTGCCATCCATGTTGATGAGACTCAGACACCCAAATATACATTGTCCCAGAACAAGCACACTCCCTCATGCAAATGGAAATCCCAAATGTCACTGGCGTACCCCCGCAGGAAAATGCACCTCACCACATCGATCTGATCAAGCATCAACAGGATGCAGTGGAACAAGTTGGATTGACAGAGGCCCCACTGCACAAGCCAGATTATCCAAAGGATCCACTGCCATTGTCCTGGTACCAGACCCCATAGGACACCCTGAGAGGTCCTCTTGTCTATGCCCAATGGTTCAGAGCATTTTTGACCACATAAGGGGGACCAACACAATATTAGGCAGGTGGTCATAATGTTATGCCTGATTGGTGTATATTACAAGTGTGTCAAACATCTAGGGCAATCTGGTTTGCCTGGAACATACCTAAGAACAGACCCTGCCTCTTGTTTTGATTTCTTCTTTTTCTAACACTTGAACTGGTTATGTGAATTTGTAATCTTATTTCTCTATTGGAAGGCAGTTTGTTTGGTTGTAATCGTATCTTGACTTGACTTGTCTTTTTAATTTCTGGCAGATGAGTCATGGAAAGTGCATTCCTGCACGCATTTGGTCTTTGTAAATGATGAATATGTTTATTTGCATATAGCATTGAGTGGTGAGATCCAATCAGATGTCGTCACTCAAGACACATGTGGAGACAGATGTGAATCCCAGGACCTGAGTTCAGATCGGTGTCTGTAGTTTTTACATTTCTGCTTGTTTACAGCTTGATTTAAAGATCTCCTCTGATGGAAATAATTGTTATTACCTTGTTTTTATAAGGTAGAAGACACATCATTAGCAAAATAAGCAGCCAACACCATGCTTGAGCATTTCCCAGTTGAAAGTCCCCTGAAACCCCTTGCATAGAGTTTTTTTTTTTACACTGTTTGAGCGGAGTCGTAGGTGAGCTGGTGTGCTGGAGGTGCAGTTAGTGGGGTAGTGAGGGGTGGCAACTTCATAGATCTGATCATTCTAGGGGAAGCAGCAGTGTAGAGTTACATCTAAGTCATTTTAGGACAGTTTAAAAACAGTAATAATAATCAAATAAATAATAAGATAAATAGTAGTCTAATAACTCTGATACTTAGAGACACATTTTTAGGGGTTTAATCAATCCCCAAAGGGGGGCTTTAATATGTACTTACAAGAAGGATTTTAGTTTTGGGCAGAGACAGACAAGCCGATTCCGCTCAATTTCCAGTCTTTATGCTAAGATAAGCTTTCAGGCTTCTGGCTGTAGATTCATATTTAATAGAGAAGCTTAAAGTAGGTGGTCCACTTTAGGCCAGTTGAGATCAGCACAAAAGGTATTTTGCTGATGGTAAAGTAAACCGGAGATTTTACTAGAGACAGTAAAGATGTCTACGCTGTGTATAGATTATGTATGTTTGAGTCACTTCGTTTGGATTCGCCGTTCTTTTTACCCCAAGATAAATCATTACATTTAAGGGGGAAGACGTGCTTTAGGGTTAGGACAAGGTTAGGTTTAGGCAAGCAGTAATTATGATTATACTTAGAGTAAATCTCCAGGAAATGAATGTATTTCAATGCGAAGTAATGGAAACATGACGTGTGTGTGAAAGCATGAGCTGCATTAGTCCTTTAAACGTGTATGCGCACACGTGTTTATTTTTGAGTGAATGGGAGTGGATGTGTGTACACGTGTGAGAGTGCACATGTGTGTTGAAGCTCCATATGGGAACCATAGCCGGCCATCGCAGCCGCAACACACATTTAGAGGAAGGACAGCTGTATTTTCTTTGTGGGTCTAATTATTTCCTAACGACCACTTAGCTTGTCACATTATGAAGGGACAGCGCGGGGAACACCACCCGCACCCACGCGCTTAGAAAAACACGCTGAAGCACACATTCACACACCGTTCAGTCAGGTTTTCTGTGTGTGACTCAGATGTGATACAGATGAGGAGTCGGGGTGAGTGTAGGCCTTGTATACAATAATGTCCATTTAGTGCATTCCATATCTAAACAAAGTGGATGTTGACACTTTCTCTCTTTGAATTTCTTTTTTCTAACACAACCGATGACTTCATCCTTTCTGCTGGAGACAGATAACTTTTACGAGGAAGCAGCTTGACTCACACACACACACACACACACACACACACACACTGAAGTCCAGTACCTTCCTGTGTGGGGTGGTGTGCTGCGTCATGGCCATAGAAAAGCTGTGAGCTCCCTTAAGTTGCGTCTTCTCCCAAAGAGAAGCCAGTCTTTGGACGCACTCGTCCCTGGTGCACAGAGGGACACTGGACTTACTCTGGTCAGAAGAGACAGAGAAAATAAATCAGCAGGAGATCAGAAATTAATAAAACATATTCAAAACAAAGATACAGTATGTTTGGGGTAAAGACAGGGGAGAAATGTGGGCAAGAAGGAGAAAAAAAACATCTGGCTGACAAAGATAGTCTTGTTTGCAACAGATTGAACCACTTTTTACATTCCGGGACAGTCCTCAGCTATAAATCTCTTTAAGGATTCTCAAATACAACAAAACATGTTCAAGAATCAACAGACTGTAAGTTGCAATTTCAGGTTTTACTTCTAAATCCAAAAACATTTAAGTTAGAAAACCTGTAATCACTGAAACAAAGCTGAACACACCAGTGATTTCCAAATAGCCCAATTGCATTAAAACAATGTGATCATCCAAACAGGGCGTAGCTACCTCAAGAGAAGATAAAATAAAATAAAAATGTTGTAGATTTAGCTATATAAATTATATACATATATAAACCAGTGGCTTATTGTGAGGTATTTCTGCCTGTTTGGATGATTTGTGCACATGGTTTTCATGATCCCTATCCTTATGTATTATAACTGTGGGACTCTATGACCTTTTCTATGATACATATTCTTCTCTATTTGGTATCTCTACTATAAAATGATGGAATGTGATTATTTTCCTATTATGGTAAGCTACTGCCCACTTAAAGGCACAATCATGGGTTTGCGAAAACAGTGAAAGTTTGACGGTGTTACTCTAAGATCTACCATAAGTCTAAGGCCCCGTCCACACGGAAACGAAGCCGAGCGTAAACGCACAAATTCGTTTCAGGTGAATTCGTGTGGACGGTCACATTTACTGAAACGGCTCTGTGTGGACGAAGAACGTTTTGGAAACGATACGCGTTTCGGCTTCGTGTGGACGGGCCTTAATATTATTATTGTCATTTTGAAAGAGACTGTGTTGGATAAAATAAATGCCTTCTAATTGGCTGAATGCACACAGCTGATTGGTCCTCAGCTTTACCTGATGAATGTCTAACGACATAAAGGACAGTGTTTAGGAGTTCACTCTTCCTTTACACAATTTTTTTCAAAACAAAGTACTATGACACATAGTAAGTAAGAGTATAATTCCCTGTTTGATGGTTGTAGATATTATGTTTTGTACTTTGGTACTTTTGTTTTAATTTTTGTATAGCTATATATTTGTTTGCACCTGTAGATGCAGCAGCATGATGTGAATCCAGAGATGAGGTTGTCGGCTGGTCAGGTTGAAGCAGGACTTGGCGTACAGACAGTAGTGTCCCTTCAGAGGACAAGAGAACGACAGCTTGGCCACACAGCCTCGATGTGAATCTGTCAAACAAACACAGACAAGCAAAAGGGTGAAAATTACTAAATTATCAATATTTAGCTGATCTCTCTGCGTGTGTTTCTCCGTCTCCTGCACATATGGACTTGAGTAACCTTAGGAACATATTCAAAGAGTGATTCACAGCGCACAAGGACACAGCGTCTCGTAATCGTCAGAAAATGTCTTCTCTTCACGCCACTGCCTCCCACTAACTTCTTCCTCTGAGCCAAAATGAGGAAACCAGCAAAAGGGGCAAAATGATTATTTAAAATGATTTTTTTTTCTTGGCAGTTCCTTCCGCTGCATGGCAGGCACGTAAAAATTAATCTGCAATACAATCGGGTCGGATTTCAATGGTAACAAAGTTTCTTTCTTTAAACTGGGCGCTCGCTCAGAAAAAAAAGAATTATAAAACAGCTGTGTTGGACGTCTGCTGCAACATTTGCTGGCAAAATCTAACCATTATGGTTAAGGCCACTGGTACAAACAACTGCTTATCACAAGCTGCCAGCGCTCTTATTTGCTCTCTCTCAGTCAGGTTATCAATGTGAGTATTAACACTAAACTACATAAAAGTGGCCTCATCGGTCTCTGTTCTGTCAGCAGCTGAAAGACGAGAGCATCATAAATGTATCATTCCAAATGGGAACACCAACAGAGTCAGACGATGACGTTGAGTCCCACCCAACGAGCAGTAAGAGCAAGAGCAGCCTAATTAAGTTAGTGCGACTCCAAGCAGCAGAGAGTGTGTTGACGTAGCATCAACAAATGTTAATGATAACACTAGTCGAGCGGCCCGAGATGTAAAAGAAGAGAAGTGCAAACTGTGCTCCCAGAAACATCTGTCACATGAGCACACTAAATCACAAATTAGCCTCCCGGGGCTTTATAATGTGTACAGCACACAGGGCGCGCTTTTGTCCTTAGACCCTTGGTTTGGATTGGTTCTGCAGACTCTTGGCCCAAAGATTAACTGGACACATGACAAACAGATATGAAACCACAACCTTCTGGATTCTCTTACAATTAGATTTATTATTTTCTGTTAAATAAATTGATGCTGTTAATATAATCTACTAGTATCTCATATTCACTATTCACAACAAATTGCTGATATGTGCACAAATAGTTTCCTCTTCAACTTCCTCATGTTTTCACTGTGGAAAGGCATGAGTTTAGAAATAAGAGCTTTTCCTTGTTTGTCATTGTTCAATCAACACATACAAGGTTTGTATGAGTGTGTGTCATTAGCAGATGTGCGTTTCCAAGTCTGTTTGTATCGGACAGTCGTCACGCTGCATATTCTTTTGTTTCTCCGTGTGTAGAAGTTTGGATTGAGCGTTCACTTTTCCGTGTAATCCTCGTCCTCTGAGACGGAGGGTCAGCGGCTCATGTGCAGGTCAGCCAGCAGCACGATGACATCATCCTGCAGAGACCACGTGTGACATCATATGCCTTGGGGTTGATTGTCATTAAGAGACTTAACGCTAAGAGAGCGAATGCAAAGCACCGATTGCGGGACGAGGAACGGAGCATGTGCGTTTTGTGTATTTACATTCATTTTCAGATTTAATCAATTAACCAGAGGGACAAAGGAGGAGTTTGTTATTTTTTTTGTTTCCTGTTTTGAGTGTGTGCATACGTGTGTGTAATGTGTGGGTGCGTGTTTGACTTCTGGCTGCCTCTCATATGAAAAATGACATTAAGACCGAAGGCGGAGCAATAACATCCTCTGCTGTCACTCAAAATATCATCACCTCTTGTGCAGTGTCGTGTTTGAGGCTGGCTTTCTGTGTATGCATGTGTGTGTTTGTCTGTTTTTAATATGTCCAAGGCTGCAGATGTCTAAAGTAAAGGAATACACAGAGGAAGGTGATGTATAATTGCATATTTATGTGTGCACCCATGTGTAATGTTGAATTTGTGTATGTAAATGTTTGCACAAACTCTACAGGTGTGTAAGCTCCCACAGTTCTTGTTGTTCTCAGTGCATTCTTAATTGTGCTTATGTATTAAAATATATCATTTTTTTCAGGATTTATTCCACATTAAGGTGTGATTTATCATTTCGAGAGGGCCTGGATCATGTTAGAAAATCAGATTCGACATGAAAAACAGCGATGACAAGCCCCGCTAAAAGATGGCAGTGGAGGTTTAATTCAAGTGAAGCAGATCGAATTGAAGAATCGAAAATAAGCAGAAATAATCAGACATGAATGAAAATAAAATATCAAATCCCTAAATTTGAGAAGAATGAGCGGAGAAATGCGAAAACGGATTATAAAGTTTTAGAAAATGGATTAGATTACTGTGAGACATAAGCGGTTTCTCGTTTCATTGTTTTATTCACATGAACCGCTTGAACCTTTTGTTTCTGGTCTACATGCACCTCCTGGCACTAAAGTACTCGTATGTACATGTACTTCGTGCATACATGCTACAGTATGTGTGCATAACATTCATCTGTTTCTACTTAGTGTCGTGGGTTTTCGCTCATGTCATTCGTTTCTTTCTGGTTGTCTGTTTTTCCACACGCTAACTCTCCTGTCATTCCAGCTCCGGACAATCCCACCTGCCCTGTTTCTCGCTAATTTATCACCAGACCTTCCTCACCTCTGCACTCACCTGCATCCACTTGCCTGATCAACTCCTTCTGGATTTAAACCCACGGGTCACAGTGCTTTCCAGCATTACCTCTAGCATGTCTGGAACGTCCATGCATAACCCTGTAAGAGACTTTTTGCATCCAGTAAACTTCTTAAATTTTGCACGCTGGCTTTTGACATGTGGTTTTAGGTCCATTAAACCTGACCCATGGCAATTTAGACCTGATTCTGCTGGAAGATATAATAGAATATAATGACCGTTCCCACTTCACAGCAGATCTCCGCCTCTATCCTTGACTAATTCTTTATTTAATAAATTAGTTCTCTGGCATTTTCCCCTATAGGTTTGGCTCTTAATCTTTATATTACAATACCTCTCCATATTAAGTTGGATTAAAAGATGCATTTGGAAATTCATTTTTCTGATTCTGTATTCTTCCCCTTTTGGGAAAAGATCATGTTTTGGGGCTGCTGCATCTACAACATCCTTATGATTTGGTCGGGCAGTAAATAAGATCTACTATCCAATTCTACTGCTACAGCAACAACATCAACACAAATACAAAATTCTTAACTGATTATTCCAAAGCAAAAGCATGGACAGGAGCGCTTTGCTGAGAACTGACCTCCAAAGCTCCAAAGGGACTGAAAAAACAACATTGCTTTTGGACAGTTCCAGCGTTTCAGGTTCATTTGTGATGAGGAGACAGAATTTGAGGAGCATGGTCAAGAAATTAAATCCAGATTTTGTGAATGGGGAATTAATTGAGGCTGCAATAGCTAAGGCACTTTCCTCTAACACGTTCCGCTAAAAGACAGTTGCTGTAAGTAGCTCTAGACTGTACCTTATTGCACATTAAAGTCGCCGTGACTTTAAATTAAACAAATCATTAAATTTAAGTGGAATATCATACATAGCGATCTGACATTTAAAAAAAAAAACATCCACAAAGGAAAGGCCTGTGAAAAGCTTCCTACCAGGTTCCAAACAAAAAACATGGCTAAAAAATGAATTTGGGGATTTCCAAGTGCGGTACATGCAACCATTGTGAGAGTATCTTTCAGAGCTGGACTTCCTGTGAATACGAAGACCAATGTCTTACTCTGAGTTTGTTGGGTGTTTACTATTGTTTTCTTGCATGTGATTCTATGTGTGTCGAACTAAATGAAAGTTAGGAGAGTTTTGCTAAACACAAATATGCAATCTGTCAAGTCTTTGGACTGTGGGAGGAAGCCGGAGAACCCACGCAGGGAGAACTTGCGAACGCCACGCTAAGATTCAAACCCAGGACCTTCTAGCTATGAGGCCCTAGTATGTACATGTGACCCATATTTTAAAGATTTAATAGGAAAGCAAGGGTTTAGGAGTGAAAGCCATAGACGATAAGGAAATCACACACATTGTTGGTGTGGTGTTAGAATAGAATATATCAGCTTGCTCCTTAAAGGCCTGATTAGCTTTAACATTTACCAAACCTTTTATAATTGATGTAAGATGTTAAAAACAATTCTACTTTAAGCTCTTCAATTTGTGATTTTGAAACTGAATTACAAAAGTCTTGTCCTGCATTGTGTCCGTTATTTCATAGAGGGCTGCACATAATGTTAAACTTGGTTGAGCCCAGCAGGGTAGAAATATTGCAGTCAATGGAGGCTACTCTCATTGTGTATTTACTTGTACTTCAACTGTCAAATCAATGTCAAAGACCCCCTAATCAGACCGATTTTGGAAATGATTATTGGGGATAATAGGGATGATTTTTTTCTTGTGCGCCTATGTTTTGTTTTGTTTTGTTTTTGTTTGTTTGTTTGTTTGTTTTTTGGATACAGTTTTAGCCACTGCCAAATTACATCACATGATTTTTCTAGGTACTCAGTGACTGGAAACGCAGCTTTTAGCACACAAATTCTCGAGATACAACATCATAGCGTGAGGCGTCTGTCCGGACAGGTTATAAATTATGGGAGGAACAAAAATGCAAACAGATATTCAGGACTGTAACGGAGAGGCTGAATGGAAAATCCCACACATATGCCCTCTGGATGGGATTAAAATCAGTAATCAGCACATGCAATATTAAAATCGTGCTACACCTCCCGGAGAAATAAATCCTTGTCCACTTGAGGCTTAAGAGACGCTAATCAACTCTTTACTGACGGCTGCATCTGTGCTTGTGTGTGTGTGTGAAGCAAGGTAAAAGGGAGGAGGGGGTGTATTCATACCATTAATCAACCCCAGCCACCACATCTGACTGTAATCTCATTCAGGTTCAGCAGGTTAAATAAACCCTCCCTCTGCCTCTCTCTGTGGACTCCCCCTTTGTAGTCCACCAAACATTTTAATATGTTATTGAATACCTGTTTCTTAATGTAAAGTGTCCACATTACCTTCTATGACACACTGCTCTGGTATGGGGATCTGCTGCACCATGTCTTTACAGAACCCTCTGATCGTCTCCATATTGTCTCTTAAATGGATGAAGAGTCTGTCGGCTTCCCCCTGCTCCACTTTCTCTCCGTCTGTCTCTCTGCTTTGGCCTTTCTCAGCCTCTTTAACTCCTCTATCCAGCAGTGCAGCGGTGACGGACGGAGAGCCGTCACCCGTCAGTCGTCTCTCAGCCGGTGATGCTTCCTGGTTTTCTGAGAGCTGATTAGGCAAAGTATTGGGCAGAGCGTTTTCTGTGCTTAGCTCCACTCCTTCACCGTCCTCCCCAGTGTCTGAGTTGATGGAGCGGGAACGTACAGCGTGGAGCGCCAGGCTCTTTGACCTGAGAGAGACCGTGAAATAAGAACAGTTAAAGTGCTGCAAAATCATGGACACATAAATATAAATATTTTACATTCTTTGTGTTTCCTCTTGTAACACCTTGCAGTAAAAGCTTGGGGTATTAGTTTCCAGTGCAGAAGCCATTGAAGCAAAATGTGATGAGGACATGTTAAACAGTCATTTTGTAACAATTACAATTAACATTAAAAAAAAAAAAATGTCAATATCTCATAGCATGATAGGAGCACTGTGGGCAAAAGCATGTTATTCCTATAGATGCTAATCTTTTGCAAATTATTATTTACGTTTACTTGAACATCTTTAACTGCTGAAAACAGTTTTTTACTCTCAGTATTGTTAATTATGCAGTGCACAGTATCATGTAAAATTTGCACCTGCAGCTGCCATCAGTAAATCTAAAATGCTAACAGAAGCAAACTAAACTTTTTCCATTATGTTTTGTGGTCTACAGGACTTTTCACTTCATATTAAAAGGTGAGAAAAAAACTGAAAGAGTAAGTCCCAAAGCAAAGGCACTGTTTTGTTTATCTTCCTATTAAAGGGGGTCTATAAAATATATCAATCATTTCCTAAAAGATCAATTTGCTGTAGGACAACCTAAATTTATTTTCAGACTTTTGCTAAAAGTGGCTGTGCAGACCTGCAAAAGGAATCGATCATCTCAGTCTACCATTGACAAGTTCTAAAACCATTTTAAATGTGACCTATTATGTGTGAATATTGTGGCTTTTAGTTTTAAGGATTAAAGGTTTAAGGGTGTATGACTATAGATTTCTAGATTAACGTCGCCTATTTCTAAGCTGCATGGAGAACCCTGAAGCGATGACAAATCCAGAAACTGTTGTTGTATAAAGAACAACTTCACTCTCCGACCAGTGTGTTTAAATTTGTGGCCTCCAGATCCCAAATGAGTGACCAGTGCGGGACTCATTTAATACATAATAAAAGTTCTAGGAAGAACTTGCATGAAATGGTCCATATCATAAATTTTTTTTTGAGTTTTTGGTTGAATATTCTTGCAAGATCCATAAATCTGACATTATTCCAACTTATGAGGCAACTAAAATTGCTGAAGACCAGATTGAAAGGCAGAAAGACCCTAAAACAAGTAAAAATTAAGCAGTAGACTGACAGAGCACAACAGTTATAAACTTTATAAAGTTACACCGATCAGCCACAACATTATGACCACTGACAGGTGAAGTGAATAACATTGATCATATTGGTACTATGTGGTGTTCTGCTGGAAAACCTTGGATTTTAACATTCGTGTTGATGAGACTTAGACACCCAAATAAACATTATCCCAGAACAAGAACACTCCCTCATGCAAATGGAAATCCCAAATGTCACTGGCCTACCCCCGCAGCAAAATGCACCCCACCACATGGCAAAAACATCAAACAATCAGGAACATCTTGAGGAACATGACAATGGCCCAAGATGTTGATTTGACCTCCAAACTTCCTAGACCCCATTCTGATCAAGCATCAACAGGATGCAGTGGAACAAGTTGGATTGACAGAGGCCCCACTGCACAAGCCAGAG
>OMNN01094367.1:0-15339 GCA_900302755.1 Chromis chromis | reverse complement strand
TACACTGTTATTCAAGGTATAATTCAGTCTCTCTATAGTATCGTTTGCCTCCAGAGGTGACTACCGAGACACACTGTTCTCAGTGATGTCTCGCTTCAAACACAATTTACACAAAAGGCAGCAGCTTTTAGAGTTATTCATATCACCAACAAGAAACAAGCTAAAAATAAATGCTGTGCTTCTTACGCCACAGCTGATCACAAACTACTATCCTGGCAGAAAATCACAATTCCTGACCTGAGACTCTACTGGCTGCTTCAATAGATATTATTCTGCTTCCACGGAGCCCACTCTTTGTAAGCCTGTGCTAAAATAGAACATTGAACCGACATTGAACGCCGGATATGCAAATGACTGTTCACACGTCTTGGTACATGTTTATACTGCAGGTAGTTTAGCAGCAATGCAAAACTACACCATTTGAACTTCTCATCTAATGCGTGTTGAATAACCAACAACATATTTTGCACTGCTAATTAAGAATTGGATTTGATAATAGCAGGGATTTGTTTGCTTCCAGATTTGCTGCGGGGAAGATATCTGTCAGCACTTCTCTTTGTAGAATAAATCAAAAGGAAAGAAGCAGCTGGTGGATTCCTGTTCAGTGAGCTGTACTCACTGAAGTGGATCAATGCAAATATCATGTCAATCCTCTGATTTATCGCTGTAATTATTTTGATGGGTTTATTTGTCTTGTCATTCCGCATTCCATCCGATGGTTTTACGCAGTATATAAGTGCACTAATGTATTGATTGTGCAGCATTTTTCTGCAGAGGACATCTTGAAAAGTTTCAAACAAGCAGCCGACTGCATACTGTCACAGAAGTTTCTTTTTGATCCTTAAAAATCATCATTGTTCTAACATGAAGTGCCATCTGCAGTCCATCAATAATGCATGTTCCTAAAGCACCCCAAAAACTGCCACATTTGGAAGTTTCCTTCTAGGAGTTCGGTTCCTGTTGCTTTAACCGGCTGTCAGGAACACACACAGAAACTTTTCTCTTTTTTTTCTTCGTCTTTTCCCTTTTGTTCACTCCTCTATGGAAATGCGCATCTGTTCTGTGGCCACACACGCAGCCCAAAAAAGTGAAAGCTGCAGTTAGTCTCCTGCTTTAATCCGTTGTTTTGATTTTAATCTGTTTCAAATGTTTTATTTTATTCAAAGCAAGGTGTGTGCTCACTTTTTTTTCCTTTTTGCTTCATCATCTTGTCTTTTTGTTCTCCTCTGTCTCAAGTGTCCTATATATGCAGTTGTTGAGGTCACATATTTGGAAATAACCCAGTCTGAGGTTCAATGCCAGGCTCCCATCACTGTTTGCAGTATGTTTTTGAAGTGGCAGGGTGGGCTGGCGGTTACAGATTGTCCCATTGTCGCAGGGTCACAGGTTTGATCCCGTGTTGAGCCCGCCTCCTTCGCAGACGTTGCCCCTGCCTCACCTCTTTGTTGAAACAGTTGTATGAGCCAGAAAGTGGATCCGTTAAGACTGGCCTGCTGGAAACAGAGAGCTGCTGTTGATGATGGTCTCAATGCAGAGTCTCACTGTCGACACACAACTCACACAAAGCAGCAAGTTTCCCTCTGTCCTATTTAGTTTTTTCTGTTTATGAATCCTGGTCAGGTAGTGAGTTCAGGTCCTGAATCTGCAGAATCAGAACTCGACTGAAGGCCCTGAAATGCCGTCACATGCTGACCTCTAGTGGATGATTTGTGGTTTACTTACAGCAGAATAAAACCCTCAGTCGCGGCCATTTAGTCCATGTTTTACAGTGTTTTTTTCTTGTCTGGGGGTTTCCAAAATACGTCTTCTGGGTTCTCATACACTCATTTAGATAATTTCATTCTCCACCCTGTAAAGTGGTTTCCTGGACCCTAATCCCAGAAACATTATAGATAATAATGTGTGTTTAATGATCTGGCTAAAATTCATACTTTTGATAATTTATATGAAGAGCAGCTATACCATGTTAAAGCATGAGTTTTAAATGTGTGTTATGATAAGTGTGTATTATACAGGGGTGGGGGAAGTAGTCTGATTATTGACTAAAGTAAAACTACAAATACTACACTGTAGAAATACTCAATTACATGTAAAAGTTATTAAGTTAAAATGCTACTTCAGTAAAAGTATGTAAGCAAAATCAGGATTATGTCCTTTGTGCTCAGTGCAGAAAAATGGCATTTGTTACTGTTATACTAGTACATATTAGGACTGTACCTAATGATTATTTTTTACTTAAGATTATTCTGCATATTGTTTTCTCAGTTATTTATTTTTTGTGTGGAAAAAAACAAAACAGAAAATAGTGGATCCAAAGTGATTCCTTTACGATGCCTCTTTTGTCCTATCAGCAGTCCAAATTTGAAAATGATCAATAACAACAACAAAAGTAAACTAGATGCCATGCTGAAATGGGATCACACCCGTCAACATATGAACCTTCTGGCCGATGAATACTGAGTAGTTATTACAGTATTATTACACAGTTACTCAATCTTTACGTTTCAGACCACGCCCATCTTCAGACTTGGCCTTCATCCTGATCTCAGCTAAACACATGTAAAGCTTTGTGACTCTATCCTGCCTGGCTCTGATTTTATCTTGTGGACAAACTCTGATCAGACACACAGACAAAAACATCAATGTTCTTCAAACCACCACTGCTGTCGGTGTCTCCAGGACTGCATTATGGCATGATCAAAGTGAGAACAACACCAGCTGTACTGTTGAGACCGCTGATAATTAAAACTTTTAAAAGCAAAAGCAGCAAATCCTCACATTTGACAAGCTGGAACCATAAAATGTTTGGGGGATTTTTAAATCTTCAAGCAAATGTCATACTTTAACCCCTTGACACTTGAATTTATTTACAATAATATAAAAAAAATCTTTGTGTTTTTGCTTTCAAGCTGATGCTATATTAAGTGGGGGTTAATTTGTCTATAGCACATAGAATAGATATAAAGGTATGATGCAACAGGCATTAATGGTAAAAAAAAAAAAAAAAAAAGGCCATTTGAAGCCACAAATGCCACTCTGACCAGTCCTACAAGAAACCAGTGCTTACAAAAGGTTCCTAGATACGTATTGAATATGCACAAACCGGCATTGGGGGAATGCATACCTATCTCGGCTGCAGTCTGAATGCAAGTGGTATGATGCGAATTCACGACAATAGGCATTAAGGGGTTAAAGGCTTTAAATATGTTTTGCTTGTAAAAAAAAATCTTAATTTGTAAAGTCACTAATAACTTAAGGCCATCATATAAATGTAGTGTTCAATATTACAGTCTGATGTAGTGGAGTAAAAGTATAAAGCAGCAGGAATAGACTTCTAAACTGTAAAATAAAATATCTTTTAACCATTAGCTTTAGCTTATTTCTCATTTTATTGTGAGTAAATCAATGCTGTAAAACTAAATTATTTCCTTATGGTCTTTTCTCAAAAGATTCAAATTAGATTACTGAGAAAATTCAAATTTTGTGACAAGCACAGCGAAGAATATGAGAAGAACATAAAAAGAAAGAATTTAGAACACAAAATAAGGTCCATGCTAAGATTATTTTAACTGAATTTGATGACATAAAAATAGAAATATAGGAGCCAAACTCAAAGAGAGTTATTTGGGGCTTCAAACCCTGTTATTTTCTGTATTTGTAAAATATATTAATGCAACATAAATAATGAAGCTATACATGAAATCTTGTCAGAATGTGGTTTTATACGTGACCATATTTCTGATTGTGTGTGGAAGATGCACAAAGAAAGACAAAGTCAAAAAGAGGTAAAAATTTAATGAAATTTTTTAAGAAAGAGTGTATAAAAGTCATTGAACCTGTAAAAAAAAATCATCGCTCAATTAAAAAATAAAAGAGTACCACAGTTTTTTGAAAATGATTCATTTGGCACTTAAGTGTTTGACCCATCGTACAATCTCAATGTCACAGGTTTGGTACTCACAAGTCCTTCCCTGTTAATGCATCCTCGAGTGTCATTTTCAAGTGAGAAATGTATTTAATAAGAATAACATGAGTATACTTGAGTTAATTAGAGGTAAAATAGGCTTAGAAGAATTGAAAAAACTTCATTTGTGTAAACTTCTACATTCAGTCAGTAACACGATTCTGCATCCATCTTCACTGTGTAATGCAGCCGTTACTCAGTACCATCAGGAATATAGTGGTTACATGCTTAATACTGCACTGTGTATTCTTAATATAACACTCAGGGTGAGGAACTCTTTGGAGACAGGCTCATGCAGAGGCACTGAAGGCACCATGGAAGCCGTACGCCATGTTGACAGGCACGTCGGCTCTTCCCAGCTCTTCAAAGGTCTTGGCATCCAAAACCAGGAGGAATGTTGCTTTATCCTGCGGAGAGAGGTTTGGTGGAGTTACCATCAAAAACCAATAACGGAACATGGAGCATGTGAAGTGAGCGTCCACAGGGTTGTTACAGGGTTGTTACAATAGTTCTTTGTTGATGCAAGTGGATCAATACGGCAGTTAAAATGGATAGTTTAGGTCTTTAAAAAGAAAAAGAGGTAAATATATGCAGAATTATTTTGGGCTCCTGTCACATTTTTCACTAATCTCATTTTCACTGCAATATAAAGTCCTGCACCTCTATGGAAACAACACAACCATGACTACAAGTAGAGAGAACTCAAAAAAAAAAAAAAAAAAAAAAAGTTTAATTTCTTTGACTTTTTTTTTTTTTAATGGAAAAAAAATAGAAAGAACATGTACAACATTTTTTTTGCTACCAATACTGGAAAACTGTTGACTCTACATACCATAAGTATTTTACTACTTAACCTCTTACGACCTACCATAGAAGAAGTCCGCCAGAGCATATCTTTACATTTGTACATGCTGTAGTGCCATTTTTTATCAAAATACATTTACAGTCAAACATAACTATATGCAGAAAGAACCAATTTGCAGAAAGACAACATGTACATCAAAGTAAACTCTCTCTCTCTCTATATATATATATATATATAAACACTATATACATCAATGGTGCAAACACCTGCGGTCTAGATTATAATGTTTTTGTTGTGTGCGCTTTATACTGGATTTCTGCAAACACATTAGTGGAAGGAAACAGCGCTCTGGGACACGTTGGATGCGTGAAATGAAAGTGTAACTCCTCGGGTATTATATGCAAAAAGAATTATTGCTTTATCTTATTTGGTTGAAATTCTACCGGCATTGAAAGTAGATACACAAATGGGATCGCGGGCACTCCCGTCGGTCTTAAATGGCTACCTAAATTTACTTACTCTGCCTGCACCCTTACGACCTTTCTCTGGTTTCTTTTTAAAAGCCAGCTAAAGACACAACTGTTGAGACAGGTTGCATGCACTAGCTCTGTATTTGCTTTATTTTTGTGTGTTATAGTTGTGTACTGTGTTTTTCACTCTGTATTGTGCAGTTTTGCACTTTTAACTTTGTGGCTCAGGTGGTCACTTTATTGTTTTGTGTTTTTCTGTATTTTTATATTGCCTTTGTAAAGCACTTTGTGACCTTTGTCTGTGAAAAGCTCTTTATGAATAAATTTTACTTACTTATATTTTTAATTTGTTTCAATGATCAGCACCTATCTGCGCTGCGCAAACACAGCCTGCAGTTCAACCTAATTACTGATTTTATGTGACATGACTGTTAATCGCAGCTGAGTCACTGATGGCTTCATGGATAAACTGATAAGGGCAGAATGTTTTGCTTTTTATTTTTCTGGTTAGAGCAAATTATTTATTTTTGGCAATTTTTTAAATAAGACATAAAATAAAGGGATTTATGAATATCACTAATTTTTTTGGCTCTGATAAATGGTGATAAATGGTGATTTTTTTTCTTTCAAAGATATCGACCCGCTGATCACAACACGGTAAATGTTTACTCTCATCTTCCTTCAACATTTCATTTGCTTTACAAGGAAAGCAGTTAAGAGAGGCGAGGATAATATACTGCAGCATAAATTAGTTTTAAGCCGCCACACATGCAGTCAGGAAGCAGCACCTACATCATTTCTGAAAAGAAATAACAGGAATTACCGTTTATTTTAATTAAAAGTTTCTAATTAAAAGAACTCACTCATTTCTGTAGTTGTATTTCAACTGTACAAAACCCCATTTGGTAAAATTTGCAAGATTTGTATTCACATTAAAGTCCACTTTATTAAGTGCTCAGAAAAAGAAAAGAAATAATTGCATTTGATTCTGCTGCTTCTTTCCTATTACTGGCACCACTAACACAGCCACAAAGTACATTTCCTGCCATTTATGCTTCTGTTCTTTAGAAGTTTTCTGTTTGTAATTCGAAACTTCGGACCATCACAATTCACTTTGTGTAAATTCACCAATGAATATTTATGATTTCGCTCATCGCCTTCATGAATATTAATGATGGATTATGTGTCCGGCTGATAACAGACTTGAAATCAGCCAAGTAAAGTCTGCTTGCATGTCTGCTGCCTGGTCGTAACTAAAACTCAGGAATCCAAAACCACTGAAAACAAACCACCATTATACGAGGACCACCGTGGCCTCGTATAATGGTGGTATAAGGAGGCACATTATACCACTGATGTAGCTCCACAATCACTAGCCTCTTTTTTTACTAAACCTTGAAGAAACTATTTCATTTCTCATCATGTGGGCTCTCAGGCTGCAGGAAAAGTCAGAAGGTTTACCTGTGAGGGTGTGAGGACCACCGAGAGGATGACTCCATCATCTTCATCCTCGGCATCAGGTGACGGCACAAACACAGGCTCTGATGGGTAGAAACCCTTCTGGTACCAGACCTGCAGCATATCATATCCACAAATGGCAGCTTAGTCTCTCAGTGTTTTATGACTTACTCATTTTAAAGTGCAGTTACAACATTGCACGAGGGATCTGAAATAATAATGGTGTTTAAAAAAAAGTTATCTTTACTATTTCATTAGATTGCACCGTATAGTATGATACTTTTTGGCCCTACAATAACAACATACTTGTGTTGTTGCCTTTGTATTTTACATGGTACGTTTTCTCCTTATAGCTTAATGAATACCTGCTTTTTTTTTGGTTCCTTGTTGAGATTTACATGAGGAGACTGACAGCACTTGCTAACAGCTAACGTGCCTAATATCATATTATATCAACTGCTGAATTCTTATGTTATTACACGGTAGTTTTGTATCACTGGTCAACATTTTTGCATAACAGTGACGATACATCATGGCGTCTGTTGTGTTCCATAGAGAGGATGACTTCAGATAGAGGTAAATCCCAGGAAGTAGACCCCACCGCAGACCCACCTTGAACGTCTTGTCATTCAGGTCCATCTTGAGCAGAGAATCTCCCACCAGGTGTCTGAAGCCGCAGCCGTAGAAGTAACGGTACGGACGCGTGTTGCATTTGCCGTAGTTGATCTGCGGGAACTCCAGGCCGCCATACTCCTGCAGGTCATCTCCATGGAGATCCTCGTGCTGACAGAACACCTGTTGACAAAGACAGGATCAGCTGCCTATTGTCACTTGAGCTCTGTGAGTTTTAGTTCCGGTTTGACTGAGTCCTGTTGGTTTCACGGGGTACATCTTATGAGTTTGATCAATTTGACACTATTTCAACAGTTTCACCCACACTAGGTAAAGATTAAACTCCTAGAAACTCATCTCTCTGTTAATTAAGTTACATATTTAGAAGTTTTTTTTTCCCATTAAGAATAATCCATTCCAACCTTCAAATGGTTTAGATGTAACTCTACACAGTGATTATTCTAGAACAGGGGTGTTAAATCCTGGTCCTCGAGGGCCCCTATCCTGCATGTTTTAGATGTGTCCCTCTTCCAACACACCTGATTCAAATGATCAGCTCATCATCAAGCTCTGCAGAAGCCTGATAACGATCCTGATCATTTGAATCAGGTGTGTTGGAAGAGGGAAACATCTAAAACATGCAAAATCCTGGCCCTCGAGGACCAGGATTTGACACCCCTGCTCTAGAAGGCAAATCCATGCAGTTCGCCACTGGCTGCAGCTGGAGCACACCAGCTCACCTACAACTCTACTCAAACACTGTAAAACTACCCTACTTTGCACAATGGTTAGTTGTAATATTGAAGTAATTTAGCCATATATGTTTGATTCTGAAGAAGAATAGCAATACAGAAAACTCCACCCTGCAAGTTGACAGGATTGGTTCCTTATGTTTGTTATATAAGAAACCCCGTGAGTCTGAATCTGCAGGAAATACCATGGGTTTGACTGTTTATTTGGCTCATCATGTGTTTTCCAGCAGAAGAAAAACACCATATGGACACGTTAGCAAGGTCAAAAACTGGGAGGGTGTCTTTAAATATTTGGGAGGTGGAAATAGTTACTGTAGCTGTGCGGTTGACGGTTCACAGAGGAATGAAGAATAAAATTGCTTTTGTGCTTATTTTGAATATCTTGCTCCCAAATCACATACTTTATTAGATTTTTATATTAAGCACTTCCATTATCGTTACATATCTAATGGTTATATAAGTGTGTGTATTGTTTCCAATTCTACAACTTTGCATATTCAGTTTCCGAAGTGATTCAGTTCTGGAGATGGAAAGTAGCTGAGTACATTCATTACATTTTTTTTTTCATTTTTGCTGCTCGACACTACAGAGAGAGTTATATCACCTTTTTCTCCACTACATTGGAGAAAAAGGTGACTACAGGTAGCTGCTAGTTACCATGAAGATTTAGATTGTGCATACAAAACCTGAACAGCTTATAAAATACAATAAAATTCTCAGTCATTCACTCAACCTTGACCAGCCACAACAATAAAATGCTGCTTACACATGAATGCCTCTCTAAAAATATAAATCCAATAATATAATCCATTTTTTTGCCAAGAAAGGAAATGAATACTGTCTTCCAAGATCCAAAAAGAAAGTCTAGTTGCCTTTACTCAAGCCCTGAGAATTACCTAGATGACTGAGAATCTGCAAAGATATTACTGACACATCCTGGAGGAATGAATCCAGTTTTTCGGCTAAAGCAGGAATGTAAATGCAGATATTCATAATAAAGAGATTATTAGCTCACCTTGTCTTTGCTGACTTTGACGCACGATGCTCCACTGGAGGGTCGAGTGTTCAGGTTCTGGCCTGCCGGGGTTTCGCTGGTCACATTTAGGGGCAGAACAAAGCGACGAGGATAAACCCTGCACATGGTGTTGTACACCTGGGAGGGACACAGTCTAGTGTTTAGACACTTTAGGGATTCGTCATCTCTTACATTGTGGTTTTTGGTCTCTTGGTGCAAAAAGACAGAAAATGGCACAAAAGTAGATACAGTAAAAATGAATATGTAACTATGAACAGACAGAAGGCAACATATCAAACACTTAAAGTTTTTTTCCCCAAAAAATACTAAGGACTAACAGGCAACAATGTCCTGAAAGTTGATTATTACTATAAAGATACACCAACTAACTGGGGTACAATTAAAAAACATGTTCTGTTGATATCTAAGAGTGTTGAAGGGTTTAATTTGATGTTTTAATTTGTCTATTTGCAGCCAGTTCTATATTGACCTCATCTAGAGCGTCTCCGGACTTGCGTAGGTTCTGGATGAGGTAGTTGTTGATGGCCTGGCCGTCGTCTGAGCAGCACATATCGAGCATCAGGAATCCGTCCTCCTCAAAGGCGTTGATCTGATGGAAGGTGGAGATGGCCTTGGTGTGGTACTTCACCGAGCTGACCTGCAGCACAGAAAACACACTAAGACCATCAGAGACCAGCCAGAGGGAAGCAGCAGGTTATTTTTCAATCTTCGTAAATCAGTCTTCACATCTCACCTCGCCTGTATTCTTGTCGACAAGATGGAAGACGGTTTCCTGCTTGGGATCCCAGTAGATGCCATCGCTCAGGGCCTTCCCCCTCAGCTTGCATGTGACTATCTTCAGCAGGTCCATCTTGATCGGCTGCTCGATGAACACCACGTAGTTCTTGGACATGGCTGGAAGCAGGAGAAGAGCATTATAAGAATTTCTTAAAAGAACCAGATGCTACTGATGGATGATGACTTACCAAAGCTGTGGTAGTAGGAAGGATGGGACTTGTTTGCTGGCACAATAGAACAGAGGACTTTGGCTCCTTGCAGGGTGTCTTTGTCATCCGTCTTCTCAGGAGGTACTCTGATGATGTTGTACAGGGCTCCTGCAACAGCCAGAATAATATTGTAAAAGCTTTTTACAGACACTTGCTCTGACATAAGATGTGAAAAAGCAAACACAGATGTTCAGTGATAATAACGTAGTTTTATTGCAAGAGAGATAAAATACAAATAAAGCACTAATTGAATCATCCAAACCTTAAGTCCTTAAGCCTTGAGCTATTTTTTTTATTTTCAAATCTTCCACCTGAAAAAACATCCCCAAACTTAGTCACAGTTAAGTAACAGCTGCAGGCCAAAATTAACAACCCAGTCCAGGCTGTATGGATAAGAGACACTTGGGAGCAATTTAATGTACAGTAAGTCTCCTTGTTCCATCACCAAACTGGGGTGAAATTTGAGAAACTCCAGCAAAAATGGATAATTCTACTCCTGCATGATCTAAACTGTAAACAGCCTTATAGGGCTTGTTTATTCTTCAAAGTGCCCTTGACCAAGGCATAATTAATGAATTTTCCTTACTTCCTAGACTTCCTAGTAGATAACAATTAGCCAGTAAACACTCATTTTACTCTACAAAACCTCCACAGCAACACTTGGTCTGTTTTACACAACCAGGCAGCCTCTCCTGTGAATGTGTCACATGGCGACCTTCAAAAATAGCGTTGGTTAGATTTTTTTGGAACAGATGTAGCCTGGTCCTGGTACACTGACCTGCAGGGTTCAAGGGAGTCAATGTGGGTCTTGGGACTAACCTTTGCTTCCATAGGAGTTTCCCATATTGTAGGTGGTTCCATCTGGGTCGTAGTGTGGATGAGCAGTGGCTCCGTTTACAGCAATGAACTTACTCCAGTCCACCTTAAAACATAATCAGGAGGATCAGGAAAGACGATGGCTGATATATGTATATGTTGTATATAATTCATGCCGTTGGTATTCATATTAACATCTGTCACGGCATGACGACCATAACAGTACCTTTTCCACTGTTTGTAGGGTCTCTGGATTCACTTTGTGCATGAAGTTTGTCTCTGTGCTGACATAACAGTCGCCTTTGTATTTCACAAAGCTCACACTTGCGTTGTCTGTCGGTTCTGTAACACAGAAAAACAAATCACTGAAAGCTTTGCTCCTATAAAAGAAACATTCTGCTGCGTGATTTACAGCTTGTAGGAAGGTTTCTGGAAAGACCAGCGGGAATGCAGAACATTTTCTGCTCCCCTCTCCGGGTCCCCACTGTAGCACATTATTATGTAACCTCAATGTATATGCAACACTGAAGAGGCTCCACCTCTGGCCTCAGCAAAAAATTGTACAAACACTGACTCTAAGTGAATTAATCATTTCTTCCATCCGATGTAGATTTTCTCTCCAGTTATCCTGGTTTTCCTGCTCCTCCCTAAATGACCAAGCTAGTCTCAAAGCTTTGGAACAAAATGAGCAACATTCTTGCACAGTGACTCAGGAATCCAGCAGCAGTCCAAGCGTCTGCAGTAACCAACCTTTGTCACACATTACAGATTTACACTTGACTTTATGTCTCCCCTTCTTATTGACTCCACTCACCGATTATCTCAAAGCGAGAAAGGAACCTCTGGAAGAAGTTTTTACAGGGGTCGGGCATGGCGATGGTACCGAACTCTGACATCACGATGCGGTCCCTTTCACTGTTCTTCTTGTAGGCGTCGCTCTGCAGGAAGCGGCTCATGTAGGTCACCTGGCCATTCTCGATCCTGAACTGGTGCAGCATGGCCATCCCGTCGAACCAGTGGTTGTAGCTGCCATGAAATGCACACGTTAAGACTCGGTCACATGTGTTTGGAAGCTGTTTCAGTTTGTGTCGTGCGGCATTAATTCCAACTCACTGCGTGTTTCCAAACTCAAACTTCCCCGGGCCGTTGCGGAGGAAGTTGCCGCTGATCCAGGAAGGGATGGTGCCTTTTACTTGGGTGCTGATTGGCTCCGGGGTTTCTTCTACAGAGCGGACCAGAGGAGCGATGGTCTCCAGTCCCTTCAGTACCGTGGTGATGCATTCCTTCGCATTGCCGTTGCCAACAGGCTCGGCCTCATCTGTAGGAAACACAAATACAAAATCATACCACAATTTTATTTATGCAATCAGAAAGACATTAGTAAGATAGATGACTTTGCTTATGTTGAATTCAGCTCATTGTTTTTCATTTATTTGGCTTCTGAAGCTGGATAATATCTGGAAATACAAGTTTTACTGGTCTGTTAAGCCAAATTATTATACTATCTATATTTATAGTTCCACTCACAACACTCACTACAGTATTTTGTGTTTATTTATATGTATTAAAATGTTGTAAACAAGTTAATCGCCTTTCAATCCCTCCTGCACCTAAGCATTAGTGAGGCCTGCATGACTCGCTGCTAATGGACCGAACTGACACACTGACACTGAATGAAAGTCTAATAAACAATAGAGTAGCCATTAATTAGAGGTAATGAACACATCATTAAAAATGTTTTTGTTGTGTTTTTTTTTTTTTGCTTATCTGCAATATTTGTTTGACGAAACCTACTGCTGCTTCACCCCAGTGACTCCTGAGTTAACAAAGACATGTGACTTAAATTATTGATAACAGTTGACTCCATTGTTTCCATCCGCTCCAGCCAGAGAGACAGTTATTCCTAAGAGTAATTCATCTTTAGTTGTAAAATGAATGCATATTTCTTAGAGCTTATGTGAAGGTTTAAATTACATATGTGCTTTAATATATTTTGGAGCTACAGCAATGGACAGAGAAGTCTTTAAATATGAAATATTTAGTTTGATACACTAATAATAAGAAGAATATGAAGCAGGTAATGCAAGCATACACATTCATGAATTAATCTGGAGCCCATTTACTGAAGTGTTTGGCCTCTTAATGTAAAGTGTTATATGTGAAGTACAGTAAAACTGATTCATTAGTAGTAATGAAAATAATTTAAATGCTTAATGTAATGAGATGGGACACATACAGTACAGTCAGCAACCGCAAGCTTGGATGAACTGGTTCTGTTGTTTTTGTTATCTCACTTTGATGTTTAATCTTTAACCGGTACTTACAGTTCAAAATGGGTCAGGAAACCTAAAAACTATAGTGCAAATACACTGGAAATGAACTTTACAAGACAGTATTTAAACTTTTAAATGTATATTCGTGGGGGAAAAAAACAAAATGAATATTGAAATCAGAACAATTCTTTATGTCTTACAGTAAAATATATGGATGGGTATATGGAGGGGTATCTTAAGTTCAAAAACACTATCCCAACACTTGTATTATTATGTCTAAATGTAAGACAGCTTTTAGTAACACTTCTTTTCAAAAATGAACAGTTCCATTCTTATCACAGTGTGCTTCTTTAAAACCAATATAACTGTTGGCTGCCAGTTTTTAAGGTACGGCTGATAGGTAGAGCAAACATAGGAAACAGGTTTGTCAGTTTATGTGCCAAAAACGGATCCTCAAGTCTCTGCATGACTGCTCTATGCACAACATTATAACCAAGTGTAAAGAGATTTAAAAGGACCAATTCAACTCATATAATGCAGTTTTTCACTTGTGCACTACAACCGCAATGTTATTAATGCATCGGAAGGGCTTGATTTAATTCATGAGGGTTATATTTTTAAGCATTTCTTTATTTTATACATTAAGTCCATCTGTAAATCACTTTATTCACAGTCTAAACAGGGTTATATGAAAAAATCTAACACATGCAGCCCAAACAATGGAAACAATAATAGTGTTGAGTATAATCATCCTAAATGTCATGTCTGATTATGCTACAAGCTGCATTTATTATGGGCTGATTTGGCTGCAGGTTTTCAGAGAAGATAAGTTCATGTGAAAACACTAAATAAATTGAAAAGTACTTCACAGATATACAGACCAGGAGCATTTTTATCACCATTATTTTTAGTTTATTTAATCACTGAGGGGTTAAAAAATCACCAAAATGCCACAAACTGTAAAGAATTATTAACAATTCGGTTGTAAGAAAGTTTTAGGAAGATACACTGCTGTCTGCTGCCACCACAGACAGGAAACTGTGAATGTGTGATGCAGATGAAAGCAGCTGTGTCCGTCTATCTGAGTAATGCAGCTTTAACGAGCAGCGCGCGGACAGTTGTGATGCTGACTATTTCCTGCAGCCTTTTTATCCATTCATACATTTAACAAACCACAAGGTAACAACCAGAGAGGAGGATATGTGAACTGCAGGCTGTGAACTTGAAACCTGACTCGGTTTGCATATGAACAAAGAACACTTTGTACAGCCAGATCACCGCCCATCACTCGCTGTCAGCTGCTCTCATATATGGCAACAAACAGGAAACACACGGTTGTTTTTCCTACCGATGTAAACATGCAGACTGATATTTAGTAGCAGCTGTGAGGTTTTCTAGCAGCCATGTCCGATTTCACGATTTAATCTGTCTGCAGGCTACTAACGGATCAGCAGCAGGTTGAATCCTACAAACTGCACACAAACATCCAGGGGGTGAAGGAACCCTACCTGGACTGTCGGGCTTCACAGGAGACATGGCAGCGGATGGATGTGGTTTATGGTGCTCGGCGCGTCTGCAGGGATCGGAGCTGCGCATGAAGCTGAGTGGAGCTGCGCGGTTGTGTAACGTGGTTTTTACGTAACACGCAGTGAGAGGAGGAGTGACACGCACTGCTGCCGTCGTGTGTGTTGTGTGTACATATTTACTCTTTCACCAGCTGCAGGTTGAACATGCTGGACTGTCTGGTGAAACAAGACAGCAGCTGTTGTTGTAATTACTATGTTATAACTAATATATGAAAGACATAAGGTGAATATTTTCATATGTGTATAATTATTATTAAATAAAAAATGTTAATAAATGCTGAAATAGGTCAAATGTTTGTTATTAATGAATACATAAAAATACATGCAGGCTTTGTTCCTGCAATATTCACCCAATTTCCTTTGTTGATGCATGTTTTATTTTATAGCAGAATGTTTGGCAAAAAAAATGCCACATTTGGCCAAGTGTTGGTATAAACAGCACTGGGAGGTGGCAGAGCAAAGGACAAAAATGCCCCATGAAATCTCAGAAGGCCCCTCATAACCATGATTGAGGGGCAAAAATTACTCCCCAAATTAAAAAAAAAAAAAAAAAAAAAAAAAATTTTTTTTTTTTCCCCCAT
>OMNN01094364.1:0-11182 GCA_900302755.1 Chromis chromis | reverse complement strand
ATTCTTTATTTGTATAGCACCTTTAAAAACAAAGTTTACAAAGTGCTTTGACAGGCAGGGCAGCAGGCAAATGTCATTTTAAAAAAAACAGTAAAAGATTAATAAAAGCAATAAAAACAAAATATATAAAAGACATAATAAAAAGATCTAAAACAGACATAGAAAGACAACATCATGCAAAAGCAAGCCTATAAATGTGTGTTTTGAAAAGTGATTTAAAAGAAGACACTGAATCTGCAAGCCTTATCTCCTCGGGCAGGGCGTTCCAAAGCCGAGGAGCTCTCACAGCAAAGGCCCGGTCACCCTTGCTTTTGAGCCTCGACTTTGGAATACTCAGGCCCCTGCCCGAGGATCTAAGGCTGTGGGGTGGGACGTAAGGGGTCATCAATTCAGTTATGTAAATAGGAGCAAGACCATGACGTGCTTTAAAAGTTATCAGTAAATTCTTAAAATCGATTCTCAAATACACAGGGAGCCGGTGGAGGGATGCAAGGACAGGAGTTATGTGAGGTGGCATCTTCATGTTGCTTGTTTCAGTTGGCCAACAGTTCAAACCTTTAAACTATCAAATGTGACAAAGAAACACAGCAAGTCATAATACTGAGAGGCTAAAATGAAATAATGATTGGCAGTTTTGTTTAAAAAATCTTGCTGATGATTTTCATGTTGATGGATTAATTGGCTAACTAGTTGTATAGCCTTTATCATGTGCATTTCCAAGTAATTCTGTGCTTTGAACTGCTTCAGTTAGTTCACACAATCACACCTTGAGGCAACTCTTTTTCTGCAAAGTTGTCTATTAGTGCTAAGAAATACAACCTCAAACAATACTGCCTCTGTTAGATCAATCCCATTTTATTGTGTCATACCAAAGCATTCAATGTGCAGCAAACTAGAGAGCTGGAAGGCAAATATATATATATATATTTTATTCTACTATTATTTTCTGCAGCTGACGACTTTAAGATATGGCCACTGGTTAAAATACAGTGATATATTTACTATACTGGCCAATAACTAAATTACAAGAATCCATCAATATGTACATCTTTGCTTGTTGCTGATCTTTTTTTTTTCCAATAGTCATTTAAGCTTTACCAGGGATGGGTACTTCAGAAAGTAAGAAGATCGTTGTGTTGCATGTTGAACCTCATCATCAGAAGACATCAGTCTGTAGCTCCGACAGACAGAAGACTCTGGCGTCTGAGGGGCAGAGCTTCTCTCCGTCACTCACCTGCAGCTCCGTGCACCAACACTCAGGTGAAGACGGAGGAGAAATGAATGTCTAAAACTGTTGATGCAGAAAATGTTTGTTGTCACAAGAGGCACAAGCCGTTTGTATGTCAGAACAGAAACACGATCAGTCTGTGGAAACATTTAGTAAAAGTTCATCACGTCCGGAGCTCGTAGTTCATTCCTCGATAACCAGGTACATTATGTTTGTTCTGTTTCCCTGCAGCTAGAACATGGAGTTAACTCAGTTATAGGAACAAAGGCTAATGATTAGATAAGTAAGAAGTCAGTGTTCTCAAGAATTGTTCCATTTCCAGAGCACTGGGCAGCAGATTTAGTGATTTTAGGACTGCAGGTAAACTCTGTCTTACTTTATGTTCACTGTTTCTCTGACTGAATGTTGGTGTTAGTGGTAGAAGAAGTGCTTCAACTGTTTTCTCCACTAAACTATTAAAATCACAGTAAAAAATACCGTCAAAGTCCTGCATTAATATTATACTCTAAGTGAAGAGTGAAAGAGGCTCTATCAGCACAATGTATGACATTTACTTCATATGTGTTCAAGGTGCAGCTTTAATTCTGATATAATGCTGGACAGTTTATTGAAACACATAATGTTTTATTTTGTGAGTAACACCTGTGACACTGTCCACAGAGCTCTGATCATTCCATCAACACAACATTAGTGTCTATAAAGTTTGACCTAAATACAGTGTGTTTGAGAAAATAAAGAAATATTTATTCTGTTCTTAATTTGTTTCTCTTTTAAAGACAAATCAAACAATTAAAAAACAATCCAAAAGTACCGATAAGAATACCGTTAAAGTGCCGGATCGATAAGCAGTATCGGTAAGAGTAGTACCGTTAAAATCTTAGTGATACCCATCCCTAGTCAAGACTGGTATTTTCCAGACAGTCTCATTAGTAAAAGTCAATTTGACAGTAAGCCTAAAGGCCAATTCCTGGCTTCTGATGTGGACTTTGAATCGGATGCGTGGTTCCAGTCATGCTACAAATTGGGAAAATGTCAATCTGCTACACGGACACCCCTCACATCACAGTAAAACATATCGGCTCCTTCTGTCGATGTTTCTCAAAGGTTGGTTATGACTTTGCATTTTTTAAGGATGCAGCAGCTACTCACAGATTGGGCTTTAACACTGTGGCAGTAATTATTGCAGAGGTGTTCCAACCAGTATGGAATAGTTTGCCGTCTCCATGTCCCAAACACAGTCAGCAGACATTGTATAGGATTTCTGGAGAATTTGGAGAATGTCACTGTGTTTGGGCACCATGGTTGGAAAGCATGGACAAATAAAAGCCCCTCCAATCACAAATTTTGGGCTGCGCGCTGATGTCTGCATTGCTTGTCAAGAGGTGCATTTTGTGGAATAATTTGCTTAACCATCGTGGGGCTTTAGCCATTCAGTGCAAAAGTCAATCACAAAGTGCTAGTGGAACTTTTGGTGGAAAAGCATCTGAGCTCACCACATTCTTTATCACATATAAATAGAGAATGAATAATTAAGACCATCTCACCTGTTCTGACAGATATTTTCTGGGCGATCATCCTCCCTCCTATAACAGCCAGTCCTGTACACAAACAGTGTCCAATTGTACCACCCACTGCAACTCCAAATGGATCCTGGGAATGAAAAAACACTCTTTCATATTGATTGCACAATACTTTTCTGAAATGTTTAATTACCAGCGCATTAACACAACAGTTAGAGGCATTTGCTGTTAGTGGTCTTTCTGAAAAAGACAAACAATGGTATTATTTCCCTCTGGGGCCACTGAAAGTAAGAATGCAGGTATATTATAGAATATACTGTAAGCTATTAAAACATGATTAAATGTAACAAACCTCCCGGGCAGCTAGAATGATAGTGGTCAGCTGCGAGCGGTCCCCCCACTCTGCGAGGAAGGTGAGGGTGAAAGCTTGGATGAAGATGGGTGAGATTAAGCTGTGCCACTTTCCCTGAGGCAGGGTAGTCCCTGATCCAGCCTCCACGTCTGGAGTCCCATTGGCGAGTTTAGACCGCTGGAGCTGCACAGACAACAAAAGACAAAGAGACTGTACTGAAACACTGGACATAATGTTTTATTTGCACACTTAAATATGGGAATATTACGCTTCACTCTCCTACATACTGAGCCTGTCCCTGGCCAGAGCTCAGTTACTTTATAGGACACAATTTTAGATGCGATAAGAGGTGTGATCAGTCATCTGGGTTATTTCTGATTCGGTCTGCAGTACATGGGCACTTCTATCAGTATTTATAATGGGCCATTTCAGAAACGATTCCCTTGGGCAACTTTACTTTAATCCACAGTAGCTGTGGTTAAAATGCCCTTTCTCCCGAGCAGGCTGCTGATAAAAATGGCTTCAACACAATGAAAGATTAGTTAATGCATTAATTTTGGATGGATTCACGTTTAAACATTCATGCTGACAGATGACATGTATCTTTTCAGCATTTCCTCCTTTCACATGCAGGCATCATATTATCATCTTTTTACTAGTAGCAACAGTGTGAAGAGCCTTCCCCGTGATGAAGTAATATGCGCCATATGTGAGTCAGTGAGAACTGTAAGACAAGTGTAGCTACCAGTCTGACTCTGAAGGTATTTTTATGTGGTTGTTTATGTAAATTATCTATGTTTACTCATACATAATGACTTGTGTTCACCCTGGAGTTGTACAACTGGATGTGTCAAGAATAACGACATATTTCTAGGTAGCCCAATTAAAAGTCGACTCACCTCTTCATCCTTCTTCTTGATCTCTGCTTGCACCTCCTCGAGCTCCTCCTGGCCTTCATCTGGACTCATCCTCAGCCCCTCTCTCAGCATGCGCACACCAAAGATGGCAAACAGCGCAGTGGACACATAGTATGTGTAGATTCTAGGGATGATGGTTGTGGCGTAGCCAAAAAGCACTGAGGAGGGAGGGGAAGGCAACAATTCGTCGTTATTATTCCGTAAACAATAGAGGACTAACTCTAAATAATACTTAAGTGTAAAACCAAAATATCCACTTCTACAAACCAGAGAGGCAAGTCATGACACCCAAGGCCAGCATAGCCCCTGCGAGCACGGTGAGACGGTTGTAACGCATGGCCATGATGGCTGCGATGAAAAATGTCTTGTCTCCCAACTCGGAGACGATGATGACAGAGAAAGAGGCCACGAAGGCGTGAATGAAACCCAGGTTTCCTTTGCTGGTGCCATCTTCAGAAACTACTGGGCCAACTGGATGGGGGGTTGGGGCTTTCTGCACAGAGAAACAACACAGGAGCACAAAGTGACAGTTAGCTAAGTAGGGCTGTAGCTAATGATTATTTCCATTGTCGATTACTTTGTTGATTATGTTCTCGGCCAATCAGTTATTTGGCCTATTAAACTCAGAAAATCGGGGGGAAATATCAATCGGTGCTTCCCAAAGCCCAAAATGACGTCCTCCAACTTCTTGATTTGAAGAATCCAGAAAATATTTAAATTTAAGAAGCCTGTATCAGAGAATTTAAAAGAAAATTCTCAAACCAATTACTCAATTATCAAAATAACTGACGATAAATTTAACACTGACAACTAATGGATTAATCATGGCAGTTCTAAACATCATGGATCTAATTCAAAGATTCATTGCGGTTACTTGTGTCTTGTGTCTCTACTCTGAGGACCCAAATTGAACTTTATTTTCACAACATGAAGCAACCATTATTTTAACTCATTTGTTTGATGTGCATGACAGGTTCACGAGACATGTTTGATACCTATATATATCTTTTCATCTAGTCTCCTGACATTAGCTCCGAAGTTACACAGAGGTAATAATAAGGCTGCAATGATTAATCATTAATCTGATACTTGATTGAACATTTTTATTAAGGAAAGGATTCTTTCATTTCAGGTTATTAAATATGAATAATTACTGGTTTCTTTCTACCTCTATGGCAATAAATGAATGAAGACATTTGAGGACATCATTTTGGGCTTTAAGAAACACTGATCACCATTTCCTAACATTTCATACACTCTAATTTATGCTAAAAGTCAACAGTGCATGTCTGCTTTAACTAGCTTAACACTGAGGCGAAATGCTTCTACAGCTTGACTGAAAAGGTAAACTACATGATATCAGTATGACCTCTATTGCTGACACCCACACGTTTGTCACTTTAACTTTACCTTAAATAATTACTTTGCTAACACCGGTTATAAATAGAAGAACAACTTTACCCACTTCAGCTAACCCGGAACACTGTGAGCTATGCTTCAGTTAGCATGTGTTGCTAGCTCGGTGGTAGCTTGGAAGCAGTGGCAGCTCCGGCCTCAAACACCGTCTCCCACCGACGATATTAAAACATTTGGGCAACGATAACGGAATAAAAGCTCTTACCTCTTGTGGGGGCAGCTCTTGGACCGGTTTTAGCTCCTCTTGAATAGCAGCAACTCCGACCGACAACAACAACACGAGCGGAAACAAGACGCACATCACATTTCTACCGGCCCGTCCATCTCCTCCGCCGACCATGAGAGGCATTATTGCTTCCGAAACACTGACCGAACACGACTTCCGCGACAGTTTCTCACTTCATATCATCGCCAACAGAACTGGCTAACTTCATATTAGCAGCATGAACAATTTGAGGGACTCCTCGGTGATACACGTCACGATCAGACCGACCGGGCCAACTCAGGGGGGAAGTTAGGATCCTGCTGCCGCATCGGGGGACAAAGCTGACCGCTGATTGGACCGTAGGAGGCGATACGTATGCGGGTGCGCTGACGTACGCAGTGTGCAGCTCAGTGATTGGTCAGTTTCATTGTCGGTAACTCTTCCATTCAGATGTAGTTTAAAATGACTTCATTGCCTGAGGACATGAAAGAGGGGGAAAAGCTACCTAGTTATCACGAGTGTGTTTGTAATTAAAAAGACTTTTAAAATGTACTTACTGCTAGGTTATTAGATAGTCATAATCTGTGGTGATTGTTTTAGAATAAATAGAAATATAAAAATACATGTGTTCTGCACTCAATTAATCCTAATTAGCTTTTTTCCCCAAAAGGTTGAAAATAATACACATATCCATCTAGGTGATTCTTGGCTAGTGTGGTAACTAACTATTTTATGATTTTATGTTGTAGTTTGTTGTTGCACTTGACAGACTTGACAAAAAATAAAAAATAAACATAAAAATTCTGATTACCTCCTGCACTGCTTGGAGGCACCAAGGTACTATCACACTTGAATTTGTTTTACGGCACTTATCCGGGTTGTTTTCTCCTGGCTAGATCCTTGCTTGTGTTGTATCTACTCTCAGATGTATGTCGCTTTGGATAAAAGCATCTGCTGATATGATATGAATATGATAATTGTAGAACTGTAGAAATTATAGTTGAATAATTCAATAAGATATGCACATATTGTATATAGGCAATATTGATACTGCACAGGGAAGTATTGATATTACACAGAGTTCATCTATGTTTAGAATAATATTGATTTAGCACACACTCTTCTATGTGCAAAAATGATTGATATTGTACAGATTATTCTAAATGCAGAAAATAACAATACTGCACTTTGTTCTTCTATATTTTCATTCATTATCATTTCACCTCTTGTGCTAACACTAAACAATGTGCAATAACTTGGTGCAATAACTATGTATCTATGTGCACTAACCCACTATTTATAACCTCTGTGCAATAACACACCAACTATTGCCTGTATATTACACTTATTTTCTAGGAAAGCACATTTTACATTTAAGCTTCTACTGCTTCTACTTATGTTTATATTTTTAGTTCATATTTGTGTCTATGTTTATCTATATATGTTATCTGTTTATATTTCTGACTTTGAATGGAAGCAACTGTAACATAAGCAATTTCCCCTCGGGGATCAATAAAGTGATTCTGATTGTGATATATGTAGAAAAATATTCATATTGTACAGATTCTTCCATGTGTATGTTTTATATATTTGAGTTTACCAAAATAATGGGGAAAAGGTCTATACAATTCTTGTTTTGTAAATCTTTAGGTTTTAACCCCTTAACTGAACCATTTTTAGGTTATTTTAGTGGAGTAACTTCCCACCTTCTTTCTATGCTTCGTCCATGTTCCATATTAATATCACAGTGAGTACAGGGTAGCTAGACTAGTGGTTCTCAAAGTATGTTGAAAACCACTGACCAAGACCAGAATTGCCAACTTTTAGCGATCAGTTGAACTGAGACTGGTATATCTCAAAGGTGATGCTCATTTTAAAATAGAGTTTTAATTGTAATTTGCATTAAAAGCCCCTATAAATAGTCCAGGAGAAGAGGCACAGGTGCTGCTCAGGAGAAAACATTCATCCATAAATTCCCCTAATACGATACCGTAAATAAATAACTGGACCAAATCTGCTGCCTAAAGGAGATAAGAGAAAATGTAGTGTTGCACTAAGCAGTGTTTTGGATTCATAAATTGCCTTCACTGAAGCTATATATGATTTGGGTTCCTTCCTAAGTGTAGGTTTTATTGATAGTGATTGTGTTTTTTGTAGCATACAGAAAACAGTCCCAAAAACAGAGATTCAGACTTCCCGAGTTTCATATGTAACAACCCTAAGAAAGCAATCCTGTCAAGTTGCAGGTGGAGGCAGCATAAAATAAACTAGCATAGAGACCATATTTGATATGTCACAAAAAGCAAGAAAAACATTCAGTCAGAGCCTCGATCTCTTTTTATGCTTTGAAAGGTGCTTTTTTAAATTAAAGAAACATTAAAGTTGCATTGAAGCTCCAACACAGTAATTTGATACACAATAATAATAATAACAACATTAAAGCTCTTTGTTATAACAAAAGCCAGTTCTCCCTGTAATGAACAAGTAGGTGACACTCCTCGCAGTATTTTCACATCAGAAACAGCTCACATGCAAAGACCTTCCAAAATTCACATTCACACTTAAAAAGCCAGAGTTTTCCTGTTCACCTTTGAATGGCTCCATTTGATTGAGAGGAGCTTATCAACTCCTCCACCTTCAGCTCCTTAGACATCTATGGACGCGGTGGGACTCTACAGTTCCCATTACAGACAGCGACACCGGAGCATTCAGAGCACAAAAGGTATAAATGCTCTTCTATGTCTTGGGTATGAATCATACTTGCTGATGTAAAGGTCATGACAAAGCTGTCCTGCCAGCGCCTGGTTGAAAAGCACATAAAGGACCACGAGCCACCAGGTCAAAGAAACGCCTCTGAAAACGAAGCTCAGCGAGACGTAGATCAGCAGCTCAGCAAAGTAGTGTGGGCATGAAACCAGCTCGAAGCAGCCTCCGTTCGGCACTCTGTGAGCCAACGTCTCCACGGTTCCTGCAAGACGTGATGAAAGACAAGAAACAGAGACATCGGTAACTCTCCAATTAGCTACCGGTGTCGAGTTAAAGCTGCACGAATCAATGATTACATTAACAATGGGTCAAATTAGTATGAGCGATAAATCCAAAGATAATTATCATTCAATTCTGCAGTTCCACTCAGCTCTATGCAGATTTTTTTTGCCTCTTTTTGCTCATTGTTTGGGTTTTCAAGCACGTAACTCTACTCTTATCATCCTTGTTTCTGGGTGGAACAAAAATCTCTGATAAACTAACTTTGAAACACGCAAACTGCAGTTAGACAAAGTGGACATAGTAGAATATTTAGTGCAGCAGCTGGTGACCAAAACAAACGCAGAATGAAATTTAACGTTGCTCTGTGTTTGCTAGATGTGTAGATTGCAACTATGACTGTGACAGAAAAAAACAGCAGGTTACTGTTGTGTTTTCAGCTTGTTCTGCCCCCAAAATGTCCAAAAAGCAGCTTTAATATGCTTTTGCATGCCACTGTGAATATTATGTGTGCCTCTAATTTTGTCGAAGTTACTAATCAACAATAAAAACAATAAAAGCAATATTATGAAGCCCAATGTAATGGATTTTCTATCAAAATCACATTTCATGTTTCTGGAGTAGGTTTTGTTTAGCTTACATCCTGAACCAATTTAAATCAGTGATCATATTAATGCACCTGCAGAATCTAATAAGTAAAAAATCTGAGACATATGTGCATTCTTACCTGACTTTCCTGTGCGAAGTCCAGCCAGCAGGACTATAGATTGATGCTGCAGCAATGAGGCGCCAATGAAAAGTACAAATCCAGCCACATGAAGCCAGTCCAGCTGAGAGAAGAGGGCACCAGTCCCTACAAAGAACAGCACAAATATCAGTACCACGTAAACACAACCAGAGAATACTGAATATAAAGAGGATTAATCTCATTCTAACCTTTTCCCACGCGATCCGAGCAGAGCACCGTCAACCCCAGCACGATGTAATACCCCAAACCGAACACATACTGCACCAGATGCATGGCTCCGTCAGAGAAGACGCTGACGAACAGACACTCCAGCAGCCTCCTCAGGGAGTGGACACAGAGCAGCAGCTGCACCAGCAGAGTGGAAAGCTGTGGGGCTGCAGACAGAACCAACATCAGACATCCGAATGAGTCAAACACACCGGAACAGAGCAGAGGCTTTGTCAGTTTACCTTGACTGTCGGTGCCTGGTACACCTGTCAGAACGTCTAACATCCAAGTCAGCCATGATGGGTACGACTGATGCTGGTGGATGAGGTTAAGGTACAACAGGAGAAGAAAACCATTCCAGCCGACAGAGATGGCGTAGAAGTGCCAGAACCACCTGAAAGGAGAAACAAGAGGCTTTTTAACTAAATCAGCATTAACATGATGCACAAATTTACATTTACCTCTCATCTGATGACACTAGCCCTTTTATTCTCTTTGAATGTCACCTACTCTGTTAATCCCTGGTGAGAAACAGCACTAGAAAAGCATTTTACCATCTCAGACATTTTTCCCACGTGCAACCTTTCCAGTATAGGGAAGATACCGAAAGAATTATTGGTGCTTTTGTTTCTAGCAGACTTGACCTACTGTAATGCTTTTTTTTAGCCATCCACAAAATCTTTAAACAAGCATTACATTATTAAAAACGGCAGCAAAAGCAAGTCTTCTCACCAAAATGAAATGTAGAGAACACATTAGTGAAGCTTTACATTCTATTCATTGGCTTACCTTCCTTTTAGAATTCATTTTGAGATGAGGTTGAGAAGTTTTAAAATCTCTTAAAGGACCAGTTCCTTACTATTTATCTGATTTCTTGGTTATGCCTTTCTATGTACCTAAAATCCTCTAACTTTGGTGTCTTCCTCAGAGTAGAATTAAGACGTACAGAGTAGAGCTCCAACGACTAATTTAATAATTGATTAGTTGTCTACTAATACATTAATCGGCAACTATTTTGATAATCAATAATTGGCTTGAGCATTTTTTAAAGAAATAAATCTGATTTGATTTGATTACAGTTTCTTAAACACTGATCGACTTACCTCACAATTTTCTGACATTTTATAGGTCAAACAACTAATCGATTTATCAAGGAAATAACTGACAGATTGATCATCAACAGAGATGCTGCATTATGTGCCATCAGCTCTCTGGAATAAGGTAGAATAACTCAATAACTTCTTGTTAATAAGTGTACTTTGCACTAAACTCTGGTTCACTTGAACGTGCTCTTTTACACTCATATCTATAGTTGTACATAGTAGTTAGACACTAATTTTCCTTCCATAACTTGTTGTCCTTGTTCAAATGCATGTGTTTTATTTTTGTGTAAGTTCTTCGAGAGCAAGAAAACACTGCAGCCCTTTTTTTTTTGTATGTGTTCACATAAAGCTCATTCTGAATATCCTTCCAAAGGGGATCAGAGCATCTGATTCAGCAGATAACTCCAAAGAAAACCCTAAAACAAATCTTTTTAGGCTTGCATTTATGTAGTTTCATGTAATTTGCTGGTATATTTTCAAAAAAATATAATGGACTCTTGT
>OMNN01094362.1:0-11882 GCA_900302755.1 Chromis chromis | reverse complement strand
GTTGTGCACATTGTAAATAAAGATATTAAAAGTTATATAATAATACTAAAAGTTGTGTGTATATACATATATATATATATATATATATATGTGTGTGCATATATATACAGTCAAGCCCGAAATTATTCATACACCTGGTAAATTTTGACTTAATGTTACTTTTATGTAACCAGCAAGTTTTTTCTTGACTGGAAATGACACAGGCGTCTCCCAGAAGATAATAAGACGATGTACAGGAGGCATCATTGTGGAAAAAATATTTCTCAGCTTTTATTTACATTTGAACAAAAAGTGGCATGGCACATTTACCAGGGGTATGAATAATTTCGGGTTTGACTGTATATGTATGCATGTACACATACATCATGTTATGATACAATTCTGTGTGACCATACAGTCACACACTTGCAATATGCTGGCTCAATATTGACACTGATATTGAATGAATGTGGACTGTTTATTGTGTAGTATTTATGTGTTTACACTTTCAAGGGGCATCTTTCTATCTCGTTACATGTTATGTAATGACAATAAAGGTATTCTGATTCTAAATATACATGAAAATGACTATAATCAACTTTATCTGTTCACTTACAAGTTGACGTCATGCTAGTTTAGCAATAACAATTCGTCTTCTCTGACGATTCTGTTTCTTCATCTCATTAGAAGAACTTGTATGATTGTCAGAATAAAAATGGAAAAATTGAGGACTGGTGGTATTTCCACAGATTTCTGATGGCTATTTTATAGTGAATATAAAATCTATATTTTTAGATAAGATAACTGTGTAGCTCGTCGAAATGACAAGTCATGAGTTATGGCACGAAAATATGAAAAAAATATTTTGTATTAATGTATTTAAATGGAAGCAGAACAATGTATTGTAACACAAAGCACTTTTTATTATTTTCATTAGTTAATTTTGGAAAATACAGTTAGTATAAATATTAATTTATCACAGAAACGCCGGTCGGCTCACAGCGATAACTGGCATCAATATGTTTTAATTGAGCGACAGTAGTGACATAATTTGGTAGCGCCGATGTAGTGTCTGAAATGTATCTGCCACAATGCTCCCTAGGGATAACTATATAGTGCACTATATAGTGAGCCCTATATAGGGAGTAGGGAGTATAGAGTGAGTGGATGATTTCGGACACAGCCCAGCTCTTCAGCTCCTGGCTAATCAGTGGCGATGACTGGCAGCTGGTGTTCCTGGAGCAGGCTCTGAAGCCAGTCACAGCCGGGCCTACACAGGCCATCTCCCCACATTATGGCTTCAAACGTCCACCACAGAAGTAAGACGGCCACTTGTTACGGGTTTCTGTAACAACATAATTTCTAAATGTGCTACTTTAACATTCAGAAGTGATTTGTAGATCATTTGTCCAATATGATCAACCTTATTAGTAAATTATTCGTGAAATAGTGTAGATGTGATAAAAAAAAACCCAGTTGAAAGGTCAAGTAATTTTATTAACATATTGACACAAATAAATATGCAATTACATAATTACATAATCAAATATGCCATACATTCAACATGTGCCTGTGACATTTTTTTTATTTATTTTAAATCTCACACTGCTATAATAATGCAGCCACACAAAGCCGCACAAAGATTTTTCACTGAGCACCTGCCCCCCAAAATGTCTGGGCACGCCACTGCATGAATGACTTGCTAGGAAACATAGTCATGGTCCTCTAGGTCGACTACTTCATGATACTAGAAATGTAAAGTACAGCTAGTCAGAAGAAAACAGACTACACAACAGAGAAACCAAGTCAATGTGCAGACTGTTGAAAAAACTTCATTGTTATTGCCAGATGTTGTTTTGTATAGCATATTGGTTGCTGTGTTTTTATAAATAAAATGTTCTATACTCTTATACTCTGTACTCCTAATTCTGTCACTGTTTGATGTCACAAAGAAGGATGGATCCCAAAGTTGTCTACAACATTTGTTACATGTGATGAAAAAGTCTACAAATCTTTAGCAAACATTAATAGATATTTGTGAATGATGAATAGGGTTCACCTTAGATTAAGGGACATAATAACATCTGCAAATGATTTATAGAATTTTTATGAATGTCTAACAAATAATTTGTTAAACATGAAAAGACAAGTTAGTAATTGCTTCGTATTTGTATTCATAAAAGCCAGATTGTTCATAAGAGGTGAGTAAAAGGTCCACAAATAATTTCTAAACATTAACAGACATTTGTAAACAGTGAATAGTTTTCACTTTAGATAAAGGGACATAATAACATCTGCAAATGATTTATAGATTTATTTATTTATTTCTTTTTTTTACGAATGTCTAACAAATCATTTGTTAAACATGAATAAACAATGGGTGGTACAGTGTTTTTTTTTTTTTTTTTTTTTTTTTTTACACATCTACACTATTTCACTAATAATTTACTAATAAGGTTGATCATATTGGACAAATGATCTACAAATCACTTCTGAATGTTAAAGTAGCAAATTTACAAATGATGTACTAATAAGTTGTAAATGTATAGAAATGATTTAATAATAAAAAGTTTGGTATTGATGATTTTTCCAGAAACAAAGACTTAACACATTATTTATACTGACTTATAACAAATAATTTACTAACCATGAAAAACTCAATACATATATATTTTCTTGAATCAATCAAAAAATGTTTCCCTACACATTAAATAACATTAGTTGATGATGAATAAATCACGTACAAACAATGTTGATGCAGTGTTTTTAATAATGTATAAATCATATATAAAAGTTCTACAACTTTAGTTATAACTGGTTTAATGATCATTTACAAATGTATATCAATGATTTATTCATGATTAGTTCAAGATCTACTATAGCTTATAAATGTCTTGTAACTTAAGTTGTAAATGATTTAATAATCATTTACAAATGTTTATACGTGGTTTGTTCATGATTAGTTAATTATCCACTAATATCTACTAATAGCTTATAAATGTCTTACAACTGATCATTATTCTAAAGTGTTACCTCTACTTGAAATAATTTTATTCACATGACAGTAAGACATCAATGTACCTCAGCTTCAGCAGGTCAAAATTTGCAAAATAGCAACCTGATGAAATAATAAAATGTATGCAAAGAGGCGTGGACAGATCGGGACATGCAATTATTTAAGTACAGTTTCTTCCACAGTACAAAATTTGTTATGATTTTGTAGTCGGTGACACGTCATAATTAAAAATAAACCTGGATAATCTAGAACCTTCAGTGAGCTGTTCTGCCATGAAAGCAAATGTGACATGTAGTTGTACATTATAACACTTTCAGTCAGGAATTTGAAAAATAAATCCCTATGGTTAAATACACTGTCTGTCTCTGCCACTCTCCACCAGATACACACTGACACCCACAAAGAGAGGAAGAGAAATTAGTGCCAGAGGGCTGCATGAAACAAACGGCCCTCCAGTTGCCAGAATCAATATTGGAATGTATGACAAAGACGGACAGTCTCTAAAGAAAACTGCAAGATTGAATGCAGCGCTGGAAACGACAAGTGACAAGTGGGCTGCTGTCTGAGCCTGACAGACAAGCTAACAACCAGAGACCTCCATGACAGATGCTCCCCAATATGTCAAAGAAAGAGAGGACACTGGGGGCTGAGATGACTGTACCCACAACCACATTAAATCTCAGAAAAACAAAGAACTGGCCTCTGAGAAAAAAAACAACTCTTCACTCATCCCCTCTAGCTCTACATTTAAGGAACATAGAGCCCTGCAGCTTTTATATAGATTGTACCATGTTTTCATATAAATTCTTTATATTTTATTCTGATTTAATTTAGATACTCTCCTTATTCTTTGCAATTATATTTATAAGAAGCTGTTATGCCTACTATGTATTATGTCAAACAAGATATAAGACTCTTGAGATATATGAGGAAGTCATTTAACTTTATAGGTTGTGTAATGTTTTACAGCAATCAACATGAACATCTCCTACAGAAAACTGAATATCCAAGTGAAATAATTTTTTTCAGATTTCGTTTTTCTGCTACAGCACGATTTATTATATATAATAGAAGGTCAAGGTATACTCAAAGCAGTCAAAGAACTGTCAAATAACACAAAACTGCACACACTAGTCCAATCTAAAGGTATGGTATGTTACACACAAAATGGCAGCGATCTTTTGATAGTCTTTATTACATTTCATAGAAATATAGAAAGTGGAACATTTTGGCTGAAATACATTTGAGAGGAAAGGTCAGATTTTACCATAAATATTATGATCTCCTGGAAATCTGGCTGCTGTGTTTTAAATAGCTCATTGACTTTTTACAATGGGGTAAATATTACCTGATGAACAAAAAGTCAGGAGTCACAAGTCTGGCAGCTATGAATATCCATACCTACTGTGATATCATGGCACTTTAGTCCGTAGTTGTTGGAATATCTTGTATTGGACCAAAGTGTTTGACAGACGGACAAATGATTGTTGCGCCCCATCCACTACTAAGGCAAGGTAGAGAAAAATGGCAACATTCTACAGATAAATGACAAACCCGTTTTGTGAACAACATGATGTTAAATTATTTTTGCAATCAATATACACTTTTCTCCTCTCGCAGATTTTAAATCTGAGAGCTGGTAAACCCCTGAAATGAAAAGTCTGCACACTGCAATGTGGAGAGGCAATTATGTCCAACTTCCTAAATAGCCTTCAACCGCACAGAAGCTTGATTTCCATCCAATTCCCAAATGGTACCCCACAATTTTAGCTTAGGAATTTTACTCTGGAAAAGCATCTAGCTCCTTTAACAGGACAAACAATGCACATACATTCATCCCTGCTGATAGTAAAATATGTCATTTTTAGAATTAACTCTTGATATCTATTACTACTGAAGTCAAGCTCAACTCCTGATCACTCTCTCACTCTCTCAAAAAGAGATGCTCAAGATAGATTAGCTTTCTGCATTTTAATGATACTGGCTGGCATTTGAAACCCTATAGTTTAAAGAAAGATAGAGAGATACAGTGTCTTGGAATTTCTTCTGGCTGATGTGTCTGCAAGATTTCTGAAACTTCCCAAGTGTTTAAGAGTGGAACTGCAAGCCTCAGGGTGCCTGTTGGATGTTTTGCCTGAGCTCTGGTAAAAGCAGCATTATAGTGTGTTGGCTTTAGTGTGACAAAGTGAAGAGTATTGGAAAGTTTTGACCTAGCAGGATGACATAAACAATCAACAACTCCAATATTTAAGAAGGCAATTTGCCCCACTACTGTTATGTGCATGACAGATGTTAATGAATTTTTAGGACACATTGGTTTTGTATGGCCTTCTAATCTAGAGATAAATGGGCTTTTTACCAGAGGGTTTTGACCATCTGCTAGCTGGCTGGTTCTTCCACATGGGAGGTATGCTCACAAGGTCACTGATGGTACTGTTTGGCTGGTTGGTCCACATTAAAGTTTTTGTCGTTGTTATATTTAGAAAGAATTACATATTTCACCTGGTCATAGTCAAGGTAGTTATCAATGTCCATATTCACACACATCTAGCTTTGCCAGATAGTAATGGTTTTAGTTGTAAAACCCAATTTGATTTCTGCCACTGGCATGCTACAGCAATGGTGAGTCCTGCAATCAGAACTGAATATAGCAGAATAACAACAACTACAGGTACACCTGTGTGTGTCTGAATCTGAATATAAATAGTCTGCACTTATATAGCGCTTTTATCCAAAGCGCTTTACAATGTGTTTCTCATTCACCCATTCACACACACATTCACACACCAATGGCGACAGACTTCCATGCAAGGCACTAGCCTGCCATTGGGAGCAACTTCGGGTTCAGTGTCTTGCCCAAGGACACTTCGGCATGTGGAGGGGCCAGGATCGAACCGCCAACCTTGCGATCAGTGGACAACCCGCTCTACTACCTGAGCCACAGCCGCCCACAGTTTAAGTAGTTTACGATAATCATCAAAACACTGGTGGAGATTTTTTCATAGCTTTTCTGCCTTGATTGAGATTAATAGGGGTAAAGAAAGTTTGAAAAACGGCGTTGTTAATTGGAAACTGGTTAGTATTTTGTCATATTTGTGAATAAAATCACTTTTCAACATTGCAGGAGAGACCAGAAAGTACACAATAAAGATGACTTTTGAAACACCCTGAAAACATTCTTAAGATCAGTTACGTCTATCTGGACTTAAAGTGTACACCCCCTTTCCTCTTTTTCCCTGTTATAAGAAAAACTCTCATCTCCACTCCACCATCCTACTCCAGCTCTTTCCCTCTCCGCCCTCTCCATTACTTTCGATTTCCTCTCCCTCTCTTGGCTCCGTGCTGTTTTGGTTATCAGTGATTGCCTCAAATGCCTTCCTTCCCCTTCTCCATCACGAGAGCTGTAATTTTGTCACACTCTTGCACAGCAGTGGGCCATGCCAGGGCGTTGCACCCCCGACCACTGGCTTCATATCATTTTCCATCAGCAGGAAATGCAGCAGGAAGCACATTTTTGTCCTGCTTTCACACAGGGTCAGGTGGGGTGTGCGGGACTTTATACTCACTTTCATCCACAACCCATGGATACTTTTTTTTTTTTCTTTAAATCCATAGCCTCCCAATGAAATATGAATCAAAAATAGTCCTCCAGGCTTTTGCTTGCCTTGAAAGAAGCTTTAACTCAATTTGAAGTCTCAAGAGGTGAGGAGTTGTTAGCTGGTCTGCATTGCAGTGTTTGGATATAAATCATAAAGTGTCAGAACTAAACACAAACTAGGAAAACTTTATCTTTGTAGCTTTCTTCTTGTGCACTATATAATCATTGTGACGAGCGTGTGTGTGCTCACAGATGTGCTGAAACTAACCATTGTTTTATTTCAAGTCATGAATGGGTTATTTTCACTGCCAAAACTTATAGTTATGTAACTCTGACAAACACAGATGAGTTTTTAGGGGTGAATCAACAACCAGAAAGTGACGAATAGTTGAGAACTAATTGATTTAATTCATTAATTATTGCAACTTTATTATAGCTGCAGTGCTGCTTCAAGTAATTATCTATGAAACCTAATCTTATTATGTAGCGAGTTCACATTTAAGTGTACATGGATTTTATTGTGTCCCACACAGATTTAAAAGATGCAGGTTTGTTTAACTCCATTTGCAATTTTTCCTTACTTTGTCACATGTTGCATTTCTCCAACTTTAACCATGGTTAGTTTGCTATTACAACGATCTCCCTATGGCCTTATTCAGTTAAACTTAATGCCTAAATAACACAGTATTTGTCCTGTGCAGATGTTGTCGTAATCAGTCATTTAAATAACACTGGGAACAAACAGTCACGAGTGTTGTTGTTGAACTGAACTTGAGGTTTTTGTTGGACACTGCCTACAATTGTACCTGACCTGTATATAACTGGTGTATTGTCTACTGCGACTGATTTGAATATATTTGACAATGTGAGTCATTTTCATAATGCCTTTTGTATAACAGTGCATAATGTTAATGTGTTTTCTAGCTTTTCACATTAGATTAGGATCCTTGTTGTTTTTGCGGTGTCTTTCATTCTGCACGTCATGTTTGACTATTTTTATATTGCAACACTTTTTATTCAACCCCTCGTCTCAGTACATTTTAACACCATTATTTTCTACACATTATTATTCATGTAGTGTGTTTCACACTATTCATCTACTTGATGCTCGAGTGTTGCATTGCAAATTGTAGGTGGCATTACACTTGATACCCTTCCTTTGCAGAGTTCTTATTTATACCATGCTCTTCACTGCTGGATTCTAATATCATTTGTCGCTGCAGTGGCCCAATTAAAGTTTCATCTTGTCGTATGTCTAATGGAATATAACCTGGGTGCTGTTTTGTTTTTCTCCATGCTGTTTAAAGATTGATTATAAAAATCTGTCTGTGAAGACCGGATTGCTTAAATGTGTTTTTTCTCTCCATCTCTGTGCAGGAGCAGAGCCCCAGTAACGCAACATCCCTGGCCATGATGCAGGAGCCGCAGGAGGTGGTGGAGGAGACGGTCACCATAGAGGAGGACCCCGGCACCCCCACCTCCCACGTCTCGGTGGTCACCTCTGATGATGGAACCACGCGGCGCACAGAAACCAAGGTAAGATGCTAAGGCGTACTCAGCTTGGTTGTAGTACATGAATGTAGGGTGACATTGAAAATGTATGATAGATAGACGTGCTAATTAAATACTGTGAAAAGGTCTTCATACAGATTAGTTGACTCACAAACATACCATATTTTAGGGTGCTGATTACACAACTGTTTTCTTACTGTACTGTTGTTAGAGAATGTTCGTCGGTAAAAAGGTTGAGCTTTAAAATGCTATCAGAAAGTCAGGCGTCACCTGCAGATAAAACTGTTGTCTTATCGACTGCGTGGAGCTGACATTCAACATGATGCCTATTATTACATCTTTGTAGGACACCTGAGAGCAGTTCCATTGTTTTGGCACAAAGATCCCAAAGAACTCATAGTGGCAAAACCCCACAAAGTCCCTTTGATCCTTTTCAATATAACTTCAAATTGTGGTTATGGATAGTTGCGACTGAACAGCATGGTACTGTACCTGCATTTGCAGACTTCTATTCTGAAGAATTCTAAATCCCATAATCCCGCAGCCCAAAGTGGTTTCATCTCCTTCTCATGGCTTTATTTATTTGATTATTCTTTTATTATGAGCCAACTCCCCTGGTGTTCTCCCAGTCTTGTGCTTCTTAAAAGCTCTTTTGTTGATTCGTCCTCTGCTGTGTTCTGTTGTTTTTCTGTAAGGATATGTCAACTAACGTGAAGGTGAGTGGACTTTTATACCAGTATGGCTTTTTTCCACCACGCCACCATTTAACGTATGCCCATTCAGGCTACAGCAGCAGTGTGCAACACAATCTGCGTCATCACAAGCTTAATACACCGATCAGCCACAACAATAAAACCACAGGAGAAGTATATAACATTGATCATCTCATTACAATGCAGTGTTCTGCTGGGAAACCTCAGGTCCTGCATTCATGTGGATGTTACTTTGACACATACTACCAACCTGAACATTGTTGCAAACCAAGCACACCCTTCCATGGCAACGTCACTCCCTGACGGCAGTGCCCTACCGCAGCAGGACAGTGTGCCGTGCTAAAACTGCTCAGGAATTTCTCGAGGAAGCGCCCAAGATGTACTGACCTGACCAGTTCAATGAACCAGCCAAGGGATGCACCACAACAAGCCTAACTCCACGCATGCCCCAACCTGTAACTCAAAGGATCCACACCCTACATCCTGGTGCCAAACGTACCCCCAGAAGTCATGTTTCAGTCCTTAGACAATTATTTTGGTGGCACAAGAGGGACCTAGACAATATTAGGCAGATGGTTTTAATGTTGTGGCTGACTGGTGTATAACTTTTATACTCTAAAATACTTAGTTCTTAAGTCACTGCTTGCTGCTTCCACCTTCTTGGTTGATCCATCCTTTACAATAATATTTCTTTTGCATGTTTTTTTCTTTCTGTCTTTATTTTTCCTTCCCCAGTAAATTCTCACAATATCCCAACATATTATAATGTGAGACAGAAAGTGTCTTTACTTTCTAGCTATAATCTTGCAATTAAATTTTGAGGACACCCCATAAAGCTGTGCAATTGTAATTTTCGTGGCTTTTAAAAAAGTGTTACTTATTTCGGTTTGTTATAACCTTTTTTTAACATGCTACAAAGTGATTTGCTACCTTTCTGAAGATGCCAGTGCTGAAAAATCATTTCAAGTGGCATCAGTAATCTGCAACCAGATGGTGTCAACTGTGCTCCTATTCGTGATGTGTTGGAAGACAGTCTGCATTTCACTTCTAAGTCTGAATTCATCACTGTCTGTGCACAGAGAAGAATTTCCACTAGAATCCACAGCAGATTTCCTTTTGAAAAAAAAAAATAAAATCTATGACATCTTAAGAGAAAGGTGGGGGTTGGAAGCTTTTCCTTTTTACTTCTGCATTTTGAGACATACCCGCAAAGATAAGCTTATATTGCAACACTTTGTCTTGGGATTCAGTTGTAAACGTAGTGGCAGTCAGCTGCTGTTGCTGTAGGCTTCCAGCGGAGTGAAGATCGCTAGTGTGGAGCTCTTACTCCAGGGACTGTGAAACTGTAATTAAAAAGCCTGGTCTAATCCCTCATCAGGGAGGACCCATTGCCCTCCAGCCTGTTTACTGCGAGGGGATTGGCCACACACAACTCTCTCACACTCACATGTTTTTATGCATTGGGGCACAAAACTTGTTAGGAAACGCATGCAGTAAAACATTACACTAATCAAGGGCTTTGCTGCCGAGGAAGGGAGAGGAAGGACGATACTTTCAAGGGGCCCGCCGTCCTGCTGAGAGGAGGGATCGGGTGGTTTCTGGAAGTCACTTTGAGGAGAAAAGCAGATTAATGTTCAGGGTGAACTTCTGGAAACTGGCTTCTCTGTGGTGGCAAATGGATGCAGATTCAGCTGAGAGTTTAGACAAAGAAGCTCCTAAACTTGTCTTCCTCACTTCCCCTGTCTTTTCTTTCCCTCTCCGCATCTTTTCTCTTTGACTCACTTTCATGTGTTGTTTTTTTACCCTCTCTCCTTTTCCATCTCTCTTGTCATTTTTCAGCAACTCACAGTTTTATTTATGTGTATATCTGTTCTTTTGAACCAAAGTCTTGCCATACTGTCTAATGCTAACGCACTCCTTTCCCTTGATGGTTATCCCCCAACTGACTGTTGAAAGATGAAACACGGAAGCTTCTCCCATCTTCCTGATTTGCAGGCAAAAAAGTTTTTTCAGTGGTAAACATGTTTCTTCTGATTTAGTATCAGCAATATTGCTAGTTAGAACACTGGGATATGAACAGGAAAGCCATATTGACCTACTGTATATGGCAGTAAAAGAGATGGGAGTCATGTTGTACATTCAATTGTGTGTTTGTGCTGAGGGGCCAGGGTAAGTTCCAGCTGACAAATTCAGTTAATGTGGGAAGTTTCTCATATAAAACTGGAAAACAACCACGAATGGCCTTTAAGTGGCAGATTAACTGCTGGCTCTATTTATGTTTTCAATCAATTCAACTCAATGCGAATTGGCCCGGACCCTGAATGTGTGTATGAGTCCGAGCACATGTACGCACTCAATTAGATCCACATTCGTCCTCCTGTCCCAGCACGCCATGCTTTCCCTTGGCCATCATCCAGCCCTTTTTTCCTGCTGGCAGACACTCTGAATGGAACACCAGTCATTGTAGAGGAAGAACTCAGTTGGACCAATAAAAGCAGCATTCCTTCTCTTTCCTCTGGACATGAGCTAATGAGACTTGAGGAAGACCACACAAAAAATAATAGGATTTTCACTACCCTGCGCACAAGGGGGAGCCGACCTTAAGTAGGTAGGAGGTATTTATTAACTTTTGCACAAAATGCCAAATGGTAGTTTCATCGGGTACAAGTGTTATGAAAACTGAAGTGTCATTGTTGAACAGAAAGGAGAACAGAGGCCTTTTCTGTTCACAGCACAGAACTTTCCTTTTTTTCTCCAGACTCAACAAGCCATTTACAAGCAGATTTTAAAAATAGTTACTAGAGCACAGCAAGAACTCTCCTCTCTCAACGTGTGCACGACTGTGTCATTACTCTCCAACCATGTGCATTATAGAGCTAAAACAGCAGGGTGGATGTACACCCATGTGTAATGAAATCTAAAGCTGATCTCCTCCCACCCATCCCTCCAACTCCAGGTTACCAAAGTGGTGAAAACCATCACCCGCCGCACTTACCTCCCACTGATGGTGGCTGACAACTTGTTAGTGGAGTCCAGGCCTGCCACCCGGACCCCCACCCCGGTC
>OMNN01094359.1:0-12451 GCA_900302755.1 Chromis chromis | reverse complement strand
ATTATATTTTTTTTGCTGATTTAAATACAGTAAAAATAGTGTAATTTTAGGGTCAAACATTGTACAGATTTTTAATGTCGACATTATGTGCAGTTTTGACCTTTTTAATGGTTTACATATCAATGCTTTTTTTCTGTAATTTTACTAGATATTATCTGTTATTTAACAAAACAGTAAAAATCTGTAAAATAACACTAAATAGCTCTAAAACTTCCATTTTTTACAGTGTGGCTGCAAAAGCTGTTGGCGAAGGTGAAATTAGCTGGAAGGTTAAAGTGAATGACCTCCTGACCATAAGGTAACTGCCTCACATCTGCAGACCCGATTGGAAAAATGAAGGTGAGAGGGAAAAAAAACCTTCATCTCTGCTCTTACTAAAAGCACACTCAGCACTCACAGGGTAAATGGAGGTTAAAGCCGAACTGTCAGTCATCTGCTGGACCTTTTACCAGATGTTCTGCTATAACAGCAATTATAGATGAAGGTCTACCTTAAGCACTACACGCGTCTCATATTTCAGGTGTCGGTCGACCAGCTGCTGCGTTCACATGTGGTCAGATGTGTGTGTGCATAATGACAGATATATGAAGAGGTCAGACTCAAAGTGTGCACCAGGGACGGTGTTACCTGACACCGGAGCACAGCTACGAATCAATACGCCTCCAGTTACAGGAAGGAATCGTCAACAGAGTAGCTGTGTAGAAGTAATAAGATGAAAAAGTAAAGGTTGCAGGGATTCTTCTTAATAATACAGGCTTGACTTGTGCCTCCAAATCTCCAAAAAACATATTTTTGCACTTACTGCTAGTCGTATCTATCAACTCCACCTAAATATGTTTGAGGTAAATGGGATTTTACCTCTCAAAGCACAAAAAAATATGTAGGAAGCAGTTTTGAATGGGACTATCTGGTGAAGTTCTACTGATAAAGGTTCACTGTGTGGTCGGAGGTTATAGAGAGAAAGCTTAAAAATAGAGATTGCTGTTGAATTGTGTGCATATCAGTTTTATAAAGCTGTGAGCAACACAAACAAGAATGCTTTTATCTCTATTGTAGGTGCAGGCAGAGAGCAAAGTAAAATAGAGAAGAGCACAGCAGTGTGACAATTTGCTTTACAGACAGCAGTCGTGCAGAAATACAACCATTATACACAAACACAGTGCAAGATCCATATCTCCATGAATCGTGGGAAAAAGAAAGAAAGACGTGATGACATTCAGGATGATAGTCTGTTTAGAAAATGAATAGCAGACGGGATAAAGGTATCTGAATAAGCGTATCTATAGGTGGCTTTCGACTGCTGATGTAACTTAGTGCACCAAAATGACAAAAAGTAAGTTCTATGAGCCCGTAGGAAATCAACACGGTCTCTTATACAACAAAACTGCATTCTCGGGATGCCGTTTAGCTCACTGAGTTAAGGCGATACAACATGGGCTCAGTCCCTTAGCACCGGTTATGAGTTAGAGTCTGGCTCAAGACCTTTCTGCATGTAACTCTCCTCTGTCCCCCTTTCACCCTGTCTCTCTCTCTCTATCAATTAAAAAGGGAAAAAAACTCTCCCCCAAAAAATACTTTGAAAAAAAACTGCATTCTCAATTAGGTGTTAAGAAAAATGTATTTTCTTGTGGATTAAATTTGTATGTAACATATTACAAATACGCTTCTGATCAATGTCTCTTTGTCATTTGTTTTACTGCTTTACTGACGCTTCTCTTCAGCCAACCAATCATATATTAGGCGGGGTGGGACTTGTCACCACAATAACGGTAACGGTTTTTACTAACCCAATTTTGGTGCCTAATCATAACCAATCTTCTAACATGTAAAAGTGTCTAACAAAGTGTGATATTTTCCTAAACCTAACCATGTAGGTTTGGGGCCTAAACCAAACCAGAAAGTGAGTACAAACCAAAAGTAAACTACGAAAGAAACCACAACTTCATTCCGAGGCTTATGGTCTCTTATCTATCATGTGACACAAATCCTGGTTTCCTGGGTGACAGTTTAGTCGCTGGTTTATGCCACCATTCTCACCTCCCACCTCCTAACTTGAAATTAGTTTTTCTTTCAAACTGGCTGCCTTCTCCAGCACATGACAGGTCAGAAGTTACATTTATTTCAAAATAAAATTATGTTCTCCTCAAAACAGCAGCTGGATAGCTCAGTCAGGAACACCCAGACCTTGGCATGGGAGATCGGTGGTTCAAATCCCAGTCAGGGTGCAGGTATCCAGTGAGGACCATTAGGCAAGGTCCTTAATACTGCCCTGACTACCTACCTATGTACGTCGCTTTGGATAAAAGTGTCTGCTAAAAGAAATTGTAGAATTGTAACCTTGTAAAACATAATCTGGAAGGTAGTTTAGTTGTATAAAAGGGTAGTTTTCTGGAGACTGAAGATTTGTTTTGTTAGCCTGTATGTAAAATGCGACATTTTACATTGTTAATGCGATGTTGGAGAGGGGAAGACTGCTACACATAGAGGACAGTAAAAAAAAAATGGCACTAGTTGTGCTGAGTTTAACCAATCAGCATCAAAACCTGCCCAGCAGTTGTTAAAGGGGAGACTGTTCTTCTCCCCTGAAAACAGCCCAGAAGAAGGTTATACATTGGTGGTTCTTGCGGTTATATGCAAAATTTTCGGCCTCCCTTAAATGGCCCGCAAGTTCAGAGAGTGTTAAACAGCCTTGTATCCCTACTTAATCTTTTAGGAAGACTAAACCTCCACCCTGATGGAAATATCTGGAACTCAACCTGCAAAGAATATAGAGGATCCAAAACAACTGTCTGTGCCTTTGAGATGACCCTCACTTCAGTAATCCAGTAGTTTTATGGCACAGCTTGACATTTTTCTCCAGTTTGTTCCTAGTCTTAAAGATGAAGAGTGCCAAACCAGCAAATCAGAAGAAAAGAAAAACATTGCTACTTCCCTAAAAAGAACAAAAAGTAGCATCAAAATTAAGCTTCTTATCTAGGACAGCTGCACTGCTACCACTGGTTCAACCTCAATCACTTACGGGAAATGGGCCTCCTCTGAAAATCCCTTCTGCTGCTGCTCATAACCATTGAAAGCTAATAAAACAATTGCTGCAAGGAGTATGTATTTTCTTTATATTTGGGTGAAATATCCCTTTAACAGCTGATGGTAAACACTGCTGCCATATTGCTGTTTGACTGCAAACAGAGCGCTGCAACAGTCTGTCAGGTCTCTAAAGCAATCCCTCTAAACATCTGAATCTTTATCCAACTTAAAATATATAAACTTTCCTCCTGTCACTGCTTTCAAGATGCTTTTTGGCTGTTTACAGTTACAGTTAATTTGGGTGACATTTGCTAAAAAAAAAACCCAACAAACTCCAGTCTTTTACCAGAATCAAAGATAGCCTTGAGTGACTTGCAAGAAGAAGAAAAAAAAGCGTCATAAATAACATGATTTAAGTGAAGTTGCTCGCTGGCTGTTTTAAAAATAGCTCCCCAGAGTCCATCTAAAAAAGGATGTGCAAGGTGGATGGCACTGATCCAGACTCAACTCACAACCACACTCAAATACAAACGCACACTACGACTGTCTTTTGCACACAAACAGACGGAGGTGAAGGCCAGACCAGACAGGGTGGATTTTCAACAGTGCCCTTCTCTCTGCCAAACCTCTAAGGTGTTTTAAGTCTGAACTTTGCTAAATGCGGAAGGATTGGCTCATCTACAAGTAAGATTATGTTTTACTGCAGTAAATCTCTAAAGAAGACTATTTTCCAAAGGTTCCAGTTTGTTTTGAGCTGCTGTGTCACCATATAACATGATGAAGTAAAGCAGAAGGACACTAGAAGCATTACAGTGAGCTGCAGAAGGCACATGGCCCCTGCAGCTTTGGAAGCACATTGGAAATCTTAAAGAGGAGCAGAATGAGTTTCTCCACAGTGCAGCCGGAGAACAGAGTCAGGGGTCCAATTATCCTCTTATGAGTGTTTCCTCTTTGTCAAGGGATGATGACAGCAAGGAGCCACGTTGCTCAAAGGGAAATGGAAGTTGACGCCAACAACGCAGCAGAAACAAGCAACATGTATACTGGATTAATTTGTCTAATGAGTGCTTGGAGTGCTGCAGATGTTGTGTGGATGTAAGAACTCCTCCTGCTGACAGGATGAGTTGTGCTGGTGTTTCCAAAGACGTGCAGCCAAGTTTACATCCATGAGCACTGATGTTTGTGCAGATAAGCAGCTCTGTCTCCCGAAAAATTACAATCCTATACAACTAATGTGCGTTCTCGTAAGTTTTGAAAGGAAGGTATGTACTCCTTGAGGGGTAAGCTGGGTTTGGAGAAGCCACAAAGTCTGCATAAGGAGGCAAGATGGAGGCATAAAAGGGTACTAAAAAAGATCTTGGCCTCACCCAGAAACAAGGGGAATAACTCCTATTTTGGGACATAACTGTATACTATGGAGCCTTATATCGCTGTCCACAGAAACTCAAATGTTTGTCGTCTGTTTCTGTGCAAGGAAAGGAAAGCTTGGAGCTGGCTGCTGTTGTTCCAAGACGATGTGTCCGTCCACATTGCCAAATGTGGCTTTGAACTGTTGCCCCATGCACCTTACTCTTCTGACTTCTATCTGTTTCCCAAACTGAAATCTCACTCGTGTGGTCGTCATATTCAGACTGATGAAGACGTCATGCATGCTGTTAGAGTATCTGGAGGCTCAAGATGTGAACGGACAGCAAGGCTTGAACATGGGTGGACCAAATGGAGGACAATCTTTCTCCTGTGATGTTTCTTTGCAGAGGCTGAGAACTTGAAAATCAGTAACAGGACCCTCAAGAGACCGAGGTTGGTGTCTAGTGTCAGACCATTACTCTTAGAATTAATTTAATTCTGTCTTCTTGTTTGAATTTCATTTATCAGACGCTTTTGTCCAAAGCAATGTACATAGGTAGGTAGGCGGGGCAGCATTAAGGACTTTGCCTAAAGGTCCTTAGACCTGCGCCCTGACCAGGATTTGAACCACCGATCTCCCATGCCAAGGTCTGGGGTGTTAGTCACTGAGATATCCAGCTGTTTGCTTTAAGTTTTCACGTGCTGTTTGGTTACGTTTAGGCACCTAAACTACATGGTTAGGTTTAGCGAAAAGTCTGGCTTTGGTTGACACTCTCACAACAATGCTACATGTTCGAAGCTTGGTTAAATTCATGCACCAAAACTCAGCTTGGGTTAAAATACGACCCTTTCACAACACTAGTCTTAATTCTGTTGCACTAGTCTTAATTCTGTTGTAAATATGCCTCTTTGTGTTGTAAATATGCCTCTTTGTTTGGTTTGACTTATTATTGATATATTTTTTATTTTTATCTTATATTTAAAATCCTGGCAACTGGTGGACTGCACCAACAGAGTTTCATTGTCTTGTGCAATGACAATAAAGACTATTCTGATTCTGATATTTGAAGATTCTCCAGTTTCAAGGTGATGAGCACCATCCCATCTAATATATGATTGGTTGGCTAAAAACAGTAAAACACAAGATATTGAATACAAATTATGTGTGCAGCTGGAAAACTGTTGCTCACTTACATCTAAGCCGACCACTGACAAATCAGTGGCTTAATGATAGACTACCAGAGCAGAAAAAACGCACCATCACAGATCAGGTAAACAACCATATCCACAATGTCTTGCTTGACCATTTCACCTCAGTACAAAATGATATTTCCCATTAAATGACATAAACTACATTAATGTAAAACTTATGTAGTACCCAGTTACACATGTCAGTATGTACACTACAGGCCAAAAGTTTGGAAGCAAGATCAAATTTGTTCAAAAAAAGATCAGTTTCCCTGGGATACTTGGCAACAAAATAAACATGATTATCAGAGTCACTCATCAGAATGCATTTTTACTATAATTATCAGGTATTTGGGTTTTTCTTCCTTAGACTTTGCTTTCTTCAAAGTAACCTCCTCTGTCTTTAGCAACAGCATGGCATATCCGAGGCATTCGTTCCACAAGTTTTTTAAAGCATGTGCCAGGAATTGCATTCCAAGCTTTCTTAAGTTCATCAATGAGAGACTGCTGATTCGTGGGACGCACTTATCTGACTGATTGATCCAATCCTTCCCACACCAGCTCAATTGGAGAGAGGTCTGGAGAGTGGAGACTGAGGTGGCCAAACCGTCTTTCGAAGAACACCTTTTAAAAAATAAATTGAGGAAAATGGTGCTTATCAATGAAAGCAAAGTTTGACCATGCAGTAAATACATCCCAAAATCCATAGAATTCATACTGGTTTTTAAGAAAGGCATTGTGAACAGAAACTTGAAGTTGCTTCCAAATGTTTGGCCTGTAGAGTATATCAGTTGGTACATTTCCTTTATTGCATAAAGGAGTTTTGTGTGCATTTTGGGAGAGTTATTCTGGTTTATATTTTATTTAACTCAGTTAATGTGAATAACTGTGAAATAATGATAAAAGTTGTTATTTCCTATTGTCCTTGAATGTGTCATGCGCTGTTAACAGGGTAGACAGGTGTCAATCAAGGGGGAACCGTTTGTCACGCGCTGTACTCCTAACATATCGGATGTGGCGGGGGGCGGGGCTTAGAAAAAAACGAACGGAGAAAGACGAAGGAAAAAACGTTGAAGATCAAGAGAGTTTTGTTACCAACAGCTATAAACTGAGTTTTACCTGAGTAAAGTTGTTGAGTTGATGTTGTGTGGGACTGTTGTTTGTCAGCATGACCTGTTTAGCGTGTGCTAAGACTGTTGCTCCGGAGAGTTTTCCTGTTATCTCAACCGAAGAAGGAGCTAGCTAGCTAGGTTAGCATGGCCGCCGCCTAACTGTTGGCGGGAGGATGACAAACGGGAGCACGGAGGTGGAGGACGACGCAGGTTGCTCAGACTGTGTGTGGACTTCATCTTGGAGTTAATCTGTTCAAGTTAACCCTTTAAGTCCTAGTGCGTCGTCGGCGACACGTTTGGGCTAGCACACTTTGGAATACTGTAAATATGTCACAAATATGTAAAAAAAAAAATCCATGGATTGCTGGGAGCGTACGAATACAATTACGGTAATGACAATATAGTGTCATTACGGAAATTTTATTCGTATACGGTCATTTCATTCTTATACGGTCATTTCATTCATATACAGTTATTTCATTCGTATGCAGTAATTTCATTCGTATACAATAATTCCATTAGGATATGGTATTTTCATTTGGATACGAACTTCGTTGCGCTTTACAGCCAATATAGTGTTATTACGGAAATTTTATTCGTATACGGTCATTTCATTCGTATACGGTCATTTCATTTGTATACGGTTGATGACCCCAAAGACATGGTAGCAATCACCGCTCAGTGGTTTACAAAGGGAAAGCTGCAAGTGTGGTGTTAAGCTTAGGAGTTCTTTACTGAGTCTACTATTCTGGAGCACAGGTTTACTGTATTTACTTTGAATTAATGGGTTGTGTTGAGACGATAATGTTGGTAATTGCATCAACTTAATATTGTGTGTAATTTAAACTCAAAATTCTGCATTATAGTTGATTTAAAACTAAATTTAAGTTGAGTCAATTTAATAAAATTGTCTTTTTTTTAAACATTTCATTACCTTGAGTTCAGGAGTTCAGAGTTAAGACCGGTAATTGAAAATACCTTTGTTCAGGACAAACTAATTTCCCTAACTCAATGTAGTATGTAGGTTGAACATAATTTCATAATTTCTGTTGTGTGATTATTTTTTGTTGAGCCCATATATTATATTTTTTTAAAGTGCACAATGTGTAGAACCATCATTTCTTTTCCCAGTATTAGCAATACCTATGTGTCCTTGGAATTGTTATTTTATTTTTTGTAAAATAGATAATCAAAGAAATTATTTGTTCTTTCTTTATTATGATTTATGGCATTATGGCTTATTTATACTGCACAGAAAACATGTTTGAGTTATCTCTACTTCTAGCCATGGTTGTGCTGTTTCCATAGAGGTGCAGGACTTTATATTGCAGCGAAAAATGAGCCCACAGCAAAGGGTTAAACACATTTATCTGCTAGCTGGTGATGGTTTCTCAATCCAGCCTCCTGAACACTCAAGAAAACCTTTCACAGTATACTGCAGAAGACAAGGAAGTCATGATTGTTGTAAATGTTGTAGCTACACCATCTAAACTGAGGTGGAACTTTTCTTTGCTTCGTAGCACATCATCAAGTTCCACCGGGCCTCCAAGGCCAACAAGAAGCCCATGCAGCTGCCCCGAGGGATGGTGAAGTCTCTCCTGTATCAGATTCTGGATGGGATCCATTACCTCCATGCCAACTGGGTGCTCCACAGGGATCTGGTGAGCTGCTATATTAGCTTCACTGCTCCAGTTTCCCTTTACAGACACACACCAGCTCCTGCACACACTTCATTTTCCAGAAGTGACATGGTTAGAGATGTTGTTACCCGCGAGAGGAAAAATTTTCTTGAAGCAGCCATGGGTGGTGTCATCCCATTTGTCTGGGCAATGAAGACGTGGAAATATGTTGAGACATGGAGTTAAAAATAGCAGGATGAAAATAACACAAGCCAGAAATAAAGTTGTGCAATTTGTGGGTGCAGGTAAATTCTGTCTAGAACAACTCATGCTAACATTAGCTTCTTTATATGATGGTTTGCCAAAGAAATAAATCATATTTATCTAAACACATTAAGTTATAACATTCAGGAAATATTTTTATCTTGAAAAACTGAAGTTTATTGTTTTTTATTGGACTGTTTTGATATCTCCCAACTTCACATTATCTTAACATTTGCTGCACAGAAGTTCTATATCAGAGAGAAGAGATGTTATTCTCTGCGTCTTCAGCAGCAGAGCCATGTTATTTCAGCGCAGGTGTTGTTATGTCTCGGCGTGGTGTATTATTATGGTTCTGATTGTCTGGAGGAGAGTGATTATAATGCCAGAGGAGCAGAACGTCCTGAACTCTGAATACTGTCTGACTGGAGTCTACCCTTTAACCTGGCTGCAGCAACAGGGTGGTTCCTGTGAGATTCTCTCCACCTCACTTTTCCCACAGTGCTTTGGGTCGAGGGAGAGTTCATTCTCTGTTGCTAAGAGTCAGCCTGGAGCCACAACACTGTCTGTCTTAGAAACTATGTTAAGATGGCAGAATAGCAGGAATTAGATCAAAAACGGGCCAATTTTGCAACTAAATGAAGTGTTGTATTAACTTGCTTGCAGTCTTGATTGGGTATAAAATTATAGCAGGGGTCAGTTCTCTGGTAATCATCCACATTAACAGTGAGTATGCTTTTACTGTGCAATGTCCTTTGTTGATGTTCTTTTATGGAAATGATGACGGTTTACTGTTAACCCCGCTGTTATTAAACTTAGCAAGCTTTGCTACAAGCTGCTAAGAAAATGCAGCTCAACTCTCTGAACACTTTCATTTTCTATATAACAAAACAAACTGAACTTTTTGTCGAAGGACTATTGTCCAGGAACTAAAGGTTCCTTCAGCCCCTGCTTAAACCGCGTTCCACTGCAGGAACTTGTGGTCTGTTTTAGGGTGGACCAAACTTTTATACATGTTCTGGATGCAAGGAACGCCTCTGGGGAACCTTTTTCGAGGCTGTATCTACACAAAAGTAGGCACTTATGAGCAGCCATGAAGAAACAGTAGTGCGGGTCTTGATGTCGTTTGGTTAAACTTACAAAAACAAGCAGTATTTCTTCTGTCCTCTCGATGTCCTCATCGAGTAGCAGTCTTCTCATCTCTACCGTCACTATCAACAACAATTGACCTTACGGGCCAACATAACAAACCCTCCATTGTTCTATTTTACTATGTGCTTAAGAAGTGGAGTTGTTGGAGTCAAGGTCGAAGCTGTTGAATTCTACACCGCAATAAAAACAGACAGGTGAAAGTTGGATCTAATCTGTGTTTCTTCCACGGCCTAATGCCTGGCAATGATTGGGCAAATTATTTAGTTTCAAAACTGACAGCTGTTTAACTACATCAACCAATGACCTTAATCAAATTTTAAGGTAGACTTTCCTTTTGTGGTGTTAAAGTTCTTTTATTGACTGCCCAAGAATGAGTCGGAGAATGGTCTTAGATGAACAATTTATTCTGGTCACAGGTAAAGTAAATACAGCGTTGGACTTCTGGAAATTATGTACATAAATATTTGTAAGCTGGGACTGCCTCGCACATAGGTTGGACTTACACACAACCGGGTCTCATTGGCCAGTTATCACTGACGTGAACATGCCAACCACAGTCCACGTGATTTTACTAAAATGTGGTATGAAAGATGAATGAGTGCTGTTTCGGGCGCGTATCTAATGCAACAGACAGATTAGAGAGGAACTTGCAGATACGTTTGGTTCCGGCTTATCAAGTTAAATGTCACACTGTTCTGGTTAAATGAAAACAACCATATGAGTTCAGTGAAAAAATACAAATCTGAGGTGAACAAGTGCAAGAGTACAACTTTAAAGAGAACAGAGAAAAAGGCAAACATAACAGTGGATTGCCATGGTCCTGGAACTTAATCTAGACCCTAGTTTCTCTGGTGGAAGCCAGTTTTGTAACTCAGAAGGTCCTCAGGGTAAATTCCTGCGGCAGAAACGTGACTTTACCGGAAAATCTAGCTTGCTAGTAGAAGTGCTACATTCTTTCAGAATTAGCTGTGCAACCTAAATGATGTTATGGAATGTACGTAAACAACTTTAGCTGAAAAAGCTAGCTCGATACTAGAGATGCCACATTCCAGAAATGGCGACACGACCTGAAAGCTGCTATGGAAGGTACTTAAACTAGTGCCTACGAACACAGCGTGTACCTGTAGGCAGTGTTGCAAGGTTTACTTTTAAAATACAGGTCTCCACAGTCCTGTAAATGTAATTTGTAAAGTATTCCGTTTAAATACTTTGGGTTACTTCACCATTGTCTTACATTATTATTGCAGGGTAAGCTAGAATACCAGATAGTTGTAGTTCTCAAACAGTTATTTAACAGTTACAAGACAGTTATGCAGGTATATACATTATTGAATGGAACTAATTGACCAGAAATATAAATATAAACATTATGCTTGTTCTAAATTAGTTGGCCTTAAGTCAGTGATTTATTTGTTTGTTTGTTAAACCTGCATAGCAAGCTGCCCACTATATGCTAACAGAAATTTGGCAATTAGGTTAAATAACTTCCTAGGTTGGCAAATTGACATGCAAACATTTAGCTAAAATAAACAGTTTTTAAATTAAACTTTATTTTTTACCTAAATAATTTTTGGATTGTAGTTTTCCTTGTACTTAGATGTCGCTAATAGAATTGCATTGCCATGACTTGATTAAAGATCAATTGACCCATTTAGCACCTCGACAATAGTGTGCAGCATAAAGAAACAGTAAAACTTCAATAAACAAAGTTGCAAAAAAATATAGAGTAAATTGATAACAACAAGACAGAACAGCAGTGTGGGGAGACAGAGTAAGAGGTAGCAGCTTGTGAGTTGGTATGTGCAATACTGCAATACCTGCTTTCTGTGAAGAGTTTAGTGCTTTATAAATGTGGGAGTGGGATGTAATTGCAGTCAGTAGTCAGTCTTTGGAGGGAAAGCAGCGGTTACAACATTTAGAAAAAAGCAGTTTCCTTGTTGTCTACACATTATTTGTTCAATAAAACATCAAAATGACAGCATTAATATTACTCTAGTGCAAAGCATCCCAGCTTCTTTCTAAGCTGCTATTAATGCTAATGTTAGCATCTTTTAGTTTGTGTCCAAATCAGGGGTTAACATTAACTAGGTGACATAAACAAGCACACAGAAAATGAATCTATACAGGAGGTATTTGTCTCTTCCTCTGAAGCCTGCCTCACTTGTCAGACTGAAGTGAAAAATGGCCAGTTGCCAGATTTGTTCTGTCATTTCAAAAGGACTTTTAATACCTGAATGGAAGCGTTGCTGTAGCATTGCTGTTTTAATAACACTGCAGGTAGGCCTCCTGAAACAGTGACACACCCCTAAATTGTATTGAAGAGCTGATAAAAAAAGATGAGTCAACTGTCTGACTCACTTGCTCCAAATGATACTATCAGTACAGTTGAACTGGTTCATTCTTATCTTCACTGGTCAGCTCCACTAGAGCTTCTTGTTATTGGTTTGCCCTCTGCCATGCCTCATTGATTTATTCGAGTTGGTGTGTCTCATGATTCCACCAACAAAGAGGGATTTGAGTGTTCAAATGTTAAAAGCCCACCAAAATGCGTAAATGCTACGTTGATCCATACCGCAAAATGTATTATTTTCACACATAAAAAGATATAAAAGTTGTAAAATGTAGGGGCTATTTAGGACTTGTCAGCATAGCAACTCAGAAAACAACCAGAGCTTTGTGATTAGCATTTGCATAAGTATTTATTTATTTATTTATTTTTAAACAATATATTTTATTTATTTTGAAGGC